>NDFZ01001528.1:0-14132 GCA_002192655.3 Mamestra configurata | reverse complement strand
CACGACTTGGCAAAACTGGTATCAGATATACTTGCTTCTGACTACCCGTAACGACTGTCAAAGATCTTCAAATGATAGATGGTCCTGCATCAGAAAAGAAAAAGTATTTATTTGCCACAAAACGACATACCCTCCCACATATATAATTTTACTTTTCTTAAACTAAATCCTAAACGATAGTGTTAGTAGTTCTTAAATTATATTAGTAAAGACACGTTAAAAACTAAATACATAAGAAAAAAAATAAAATTAAAAAAATAACAAAAGTCTGAGTAGGTATGAAGTATATACATGTCGTGGTTGTGGCAAAAGGGCTTCCACTCAGCATAATGCTGTACCGTGGGGGACTTACAGCACGGCGCTGTGGTCGCCTAGGACATGACGTACGGACACCAAGCCCACTGTTCATGTGGGAATAGATACTAATAAAAATATAATAAGTGTCTTGACAAAACAGAGAAGAAGAAAGCTTATCCTGCTCTCCTAGGCGCGGAGGAATCTGGTTATGTTAAGATGGTCACCTATCCGCGGACAGTCCTTGGCAAGTGTTGCTTCAACTTGAAGATCACGCGGCTGTTATTAGTACACGTGCTCCCCTAAAAGACAATATAAACAACTGTGAAAAAATTTTGGTCACATGGTAGACAACTTCACAATGGCATAGTGCGAGCTACGTCGTAGCTGATGGCAAGCTACGCCGTAGCTAATGGCAAGCTACGCCATAGCTGATGGCAAGCTACGTCGTAGCTGATAGCAAGCAACACCGTAGCTGATGGCAAGCAACGCCATAACTGATGGCAAGCTACGCCATAGCTGATGGCAAGCGACGTCGTAGTACAGTGCTACGCATTTGCGTAGCTAAGTAATTTTAATAAATAAAATCGCTTTCAGTACATCCGTTTATTATACAATAGCAAACCGCCCCGCCTTCGCCTGGATAGCAGAGCATATTATAAGCTCCAAATCGACATAATTATTTCCGATATCTTCAACAATCATGGTACTATTTCATCTTATTTACACAAATCCTTTCTCACACACACACTTGATTGTTGAGAACCGTTTGAAAATCTTTAGTGTAGTTTTTAAGTTTATCGCGATTAGATAGACACACAAGGAGACTTAGTTTTATAAGATGTAGATAATGATATTCACTGCCAAAGTAACTGACGTTACAATAAACCTTCTCTTTGTTAATTAAATTTTACTGTTAATGTTACTTAGAGAATAGTCACTACCTTATACCAATCAACAAAGTAATTCTATAACTTGTTAAAGACTTCAAAGACAATTCAATTGTACAGCTGAGCCGAACCGGTGTCTTTGAAACCATTTCGAAAAACATTACAGTTTATTTCTTGATTAGCAATAGACTATAAGGTTTTAACTGTCAAGAGCACTAACGTATCTTTCTGATTAATTCATATTAATTAATACTATTTTGAAAAGATTACATTGTTTAAAAGATACATTGTTTAAAAGATTACTTTGTTTCGTTTATGTTGGAACCACCACTGTAATTCTTTTGATTTTTGTCATCGTACATTTTATTTATTTGTTTGGTCTTTAGCTTTTTTTATAATTAACAAGCGTTTGCGAAATCGTTCGCACATTTCCCGTTTTTTTCCCGTTCCCGCAGGAAATTCGGGAAATTCTCTTAATGCTCACCTCCACTTCCCAAGGAACCTATATGCCAAATTTCAGCTTTCTACGACCAGTAGTTTCTTTCAGATTGTGCTTTTGTGTATTATATATTTTGTTTTTGTTATGTTGCATAAAATAAATGTTATACNGTGCTTTTGTGTATTATATATTTTGTTTTTGTTATGTTGCATAAAATAAATGTTATACCTATCATATACAGACACATAACAATACTGAAAATAACATTGTCATTCAAATTACACCATTTACCACACGACCAAAAATAACCTTTCAAAACTCATACAAAACATGCCATTATCCACTCTTAACCTAACATGTAACAATACAATATAACACAAGCATTCTTCACGCCCCATACAAAATCAAATAAGTACGATAAATAAGGACACGCGAGCGTCAATAAGTAGGCGTCAAATACATACAGTAGGTACACATTATTATGGAAGATGGTACGTTTTCTTACCGTTTGTGGTTGAACGTTCCAGCTAGAACATTTTTTCAAAGCATTTCTTATAAATGCTACTTTGAACTTGTGATGGCCTAGTACTTTTTATTGTGTTGGGATTAATAATATTCCTGCTTGGTAGTGAGTTTGGAGAATACATACATACTCAAACTCCCGCCTTTTTGCCACCCCCACGGGAAAAAAGCGGGGTTTAAGTAAAGCAGAAACTATTGTTCGCCACTTACATACAACCTGTAACAGAATAAACGCAATACCTCTTAATGGGCCATTGTACTCATCATTATGAACAACTTTCACTATCGGACCAACACTGAAATCGGAATAAAGCTGAAATTGGCCAATGCTGGTCCTGCTACACATCTACTAAGGCGCACACACAAATTTTTTAGCATTTACAAACATTGTTGGACCCGCTGAAGATTGTAAGAATATTATAATTATTTTCATTGTATAGACTCAATTTTTTTAGCATTGTATAATTTCATGCATTAACGGCACATGTGTGAGTACTGTGTACCTAAAACTACTTTTTTTTTTCTTTGACTTGATAGTGGGGACATTCAAGTCAAAGAAAAAAAAAATAGTGTTAGGTAGGTAGGCGGTTGGAAGTGTCATGCTCACTTAAAAGTCCAGCTGATGGTGGCGCATAAGTTGGATCATTTGGCTCCCTTCAATATGGTTGGTCTACCTTATGGGATGCCTTCCGGTACGCGGTCGCCACTCCAGAACTTTTCGGCCTCATCGATCATCTTTTCTGCGAGCAATGTGCCCTGCCCACTGCCACTTCAGTTTGGCACTCCTTCGGGCTAAGTCGGTAACCTTGGTTCTCTTGCGGATATCATCATTCCTGATTGAGAATTGATATTAAACATCCAATTCATAACATTACTAGGGTTCTGTCTTAAGCCATTTTTTTACGACATCAGCATCCTATAAAAAAAATTGTTCACACCTTTTAGTAAAATACAGTGCTAATGGCTTTTCAAACAAATGACTGGTAGCTAGGAGATGCTGGTCTGTCATGTAAGTCTATGTTAGTCAAGACTACTTGCTTTTAATGTTAGTAAATGAGCTAATTTAGAGGAAAGGAAACCCTTCGCCACAGATATAGTTGGATGCGTAGCAGGGATTGTTTAAACTTGGAACTAAATGCACGAACCGTTTTCTAAATTTTATTCGCAAAAACCGGCCAAGTTCGAGTCGGACTCTCACACGAAGGGTTCCGTACCATAAAACGGAAAAAAAACACGTTTCTTGAATGGGAGCCCCCTTTATTTTTTATTATTTTAACTTAAGTATAGCGCCAATAGGAATACACACTGTGAAAATTTAAACTGTCTACCTATTACGGTTCTTTAGATACAGCTTACTGACCGACGGATGGACGGGCAGATGGACGGACGGATGAACGGACAGATGGACGGATGGACGGGCAGATGGACGGACGGATGAACGGACAGATGGACGGACGGATGAACGGACAGCGGGAGCTTAGTAATAGGATTCCGTTGGTAGCCCTTTGGGTACGGAACCCTAAAAGTCATGCAAATCGAATTCAAGCAAAGTTATTCTCAGCAGCTATACCCAGGTATTTCAATCGCAATACTTAGTGTCATCTAAATACGACGTTGAAGCTGAAATTCAGTTTATATTCGTAGTCGGCGACGATCTCATATCGGCCGCCTCACGCCTTCGATATGAGAAATTGTTACCGACTTCCAATATTGAAACGATTTCAGATTATGATTTATAGTGTCACATCGTTTTATTTGTCGTTTAAATTCTGAAGCAATTTCTTGGCTGAAGTTTGGTGAATGAGTTAATGCTTGGTTAATAACAATATTACAAAGAATTCTAATTAAAGTAATACGATACAAAAGTAAAATAATTTGTCAGTAAGAAATAATCACGGGAAGTAATGAGCCAAATAAAATTTTATTTTCAGTGATAAGGTAAAGGTAAATGGTAGAAGGTACACACATTAATATTGGTTAACAGGGCCTTATCAAATACACATTGTGGCTTGAATACCACGTTGATTACCCCCGTCTCGTCGGATCTTGCTTTTAATTCACATAGTTTTAATACGCAGTATTTAGGGGCGGTTTTTAGAACAGTCCNCTTGCTTTTAATTCACATAGTTTTAATACGCAGTATTTAGGGGCGGTTTTCAGAACAGTCTTGCCCCAAACCACTGTCCCACTGTATAGACACGGACTCCCCACGATTCCCAGGTCGGGCAAAAAGTGTTATTAGGTTTTGGATGGCGCGTCCACGTGTACGCGCGCCTCAAATTGATGTCAGCAAAGGAGACGGGGCCCGCTAGGGCCAGAGCCTGCCAGAGTGCGGAATTTGTTCGAAAGAGTCACCGCGGGCCTGGAACGTAAAGGGCTTTAAAAGGAACACGGATGGTTTTAGTCAGTAAAAGTCTAACCCGCCCTCCGATCCACCCAGAGCGGAAAAAGTCATTTGATGATAACCCATACTGAAAACAAAAAAGCAGCATTCCTGCACCTGTTCTCTTCCCAGTCGTGTCGGATTGCCGTACCATCGGGCCATGAGAGTAACGGACGGACGGACGGTGCATCCCTGTTTGTGCACGCTCTTGTGCACTATACTACCTCCTGCATACTTGGCTAATCTCTTTTGAGTTTGGCCGCCGTGACCAAAAACCAGTCTGGAGGATTGTTTATTGTTGAAATAAAAACATTTTGATTTGAAAATAAACTTTACTGCGTCGCTTTTACACCGGTAGTAAAATTTCACAATAATTTTATCACGAAAACTGTTAAGAGATATTACGAACCTTCCAAATATGAGAAAAATAAGTTGTTTATTTACTTTTGCTATCATGTTTTATGGCGTAACTTTATGAGTTTGGCAGTTGAAGTGAGGGAATCGGTGGAATGTGGAACATTTCAAGTTACATAATACTGGCCGGTATCGAAGCAATTTGAGGCTATTCACAGCTAATATTCACTACCCGTCCTTGATACGTTCTAATTATTTTAGAACAATACTGAATAAAACACATGGCTGAATTTTTAAATAAAAAAAATAGTACGATTATGCGTGAAGATCGGATAATCGGCTACATATTTACCTGAAGTTATTTTTTATCTGACGTATTACGACGGCTTCTGAGATTTTTTTTTTTTAAATAAAATTCCTGAAATTCCGGGATTGCATAACTAATCGTAAATAAAAAAATATAAATTAATACAGCGGAGCTCGCTAAATACGCTCAATACGATACGCACAAACCGCCATTTTATGTCAGTCCCTGCAATTTGAGGCATGTTTTCATACTTTTTTCTTATAATAAAATTAGGAAAAAGCAACCATACCACGTTGTAATAAGGCAACTGTCAATTGTGATTAATTGGGTTTATCACATCTCACGGAGTATTCAATTAAATTAGTTGATCCCGGAATCGTGGAATTTTTTGGATAAAAAGTTACTTTCATAATAGCCAAAATATCTTGAACTGTATCATCGGATAAATACTGCTGTTTATTTNAACGCGTTCGTAAAAAGTTTCGGAGAGATGACATCTCCCTGTCTTACACCTCGACGCAGTTGGATGGGTTTTGTGCTCTGTTCTTGTGAGGAGCTTAGTATAGAAGTTTATTAAAATATTGAGATTTTTTAATTATAGGTACTATTCGTTTTTTTACATCTTTTTATAGTTTTTAAGTCGTAAATATGTTGATTTTGGGACTGCACTATCGTATTGGGTATACACCTGTAAGGATTGTGTGAGGGAGATTTTAATAAATAAACAAATAATAAAATCTCTTCTGAATTTGCTGTCAAATTATTTTACGTAGTGGGCTGTGTCACAGTTTCAATTCTTTAAACATATCTGAAATTTCAACAGCAGGTATAGGTGCATTTTATAAAACTCTTTACTCAAAAATAAAGTAAACAAACGAATGCTATTGTTATCCTAACGACAAACAAACGCAATTTAATAAAATTTCAATGACATTGTTTTTATCGAAACAAACAGACAACGAATTTCCATCACTATTCTGTTTTTATTTATTTTGTTATTGTAGTTTTAGAATATCGCTATCGCTATATATNCTAACGACAAACAAACGCAATTTAATAAAATTTCAATGACATTGTTTTTATCGAAACAAACAGACTACGAATTTCCATCACTATTCTGTTTTTATTTATTTTGTTATTGTAGTTTTAGAATATCGCTATCCATCTACTTGGCTTAAAATAAATATTATTCAAGACCGCTACAAAAATACTCAACATTTTGGAAAAGCAACAAGACGTAAATACTTTTATTATATAGTTTATTTTTTCTGTACCCGACACTACTGTGTGATCCCAATATTAAAAACTATACTGTTTTCTTCTTAGTAAACGCTCAAATAAAGACTTCTCATACCGTTACAATTGATTGGCACACGATTTTAAACAGAAAAAAGTAAAATATCGTAATCAGTCAGTCGTATTGTAAATCAATGTGATTTACCAAGAGACCATTATAATTACTAATAATATTCGAAAGTACATCACTTTATTGTTAGATATTAACAAATATATTTTAATTAATATTATTTATTTGGCCATCGATCAAGCTACAGTTGATCGAGAAACGCAAAACGAAATTTAAATACAATTTTAACCATTGGTTGGACAAGGATAAAAAACGTAAGCTGAAGATGAGTTGTACCAAACATAATTATTATAATACTTACTCTGTGATCAATACAGTTCATGTACAAAGGCAAGTTTAACTCAAAATGGAGTGATCTCCCAGTGAACCTCAGACAGCAAAAAATGCAAAAATCATGTTCAACCTTGAATCCCGACATCGTCACAGAATTTTCTTTTAGTCTCGATAAAAAATCTCAATAAGGAAGATCCTACACAACAAAAATACCGATATATCACTCCGTTATGATAAATATCGGTAATGGAACACAAAAACTTGTAGGTGTCTTTCTATGGGAGTAAGATCGGCGGATCTCGCATCGTTTGTCATTGGAACGATCCTGTCACTCAGGCCGATAACACCGAGTCGAAAGAAAAGATTTTCGGTACGAAATTGATTGTTGGAATTTTTATCTGCTCTTTTTTGGGTGTTGAGGGGTGCATAGTGTATTCAGTTTTGCAGTTCCAGTGATGAAAGCAATTGTAGGTGTGGGTCTGTGACGATTAACAACAAAAACGAACTTTTTTTTGGATTCTTTATTGCGATTGCGGTCAATTATTCCATTCATATCATTTCTGTGCTTTTCATCATCATCATCTCATCAGACGAAAGACTGCTGGACTTAGGCCTACCCCAAATGGGGCGGGGGGTTGCCTTGCCATACTCGCCACGGCTGGCGATCGCAGTTTAGTTGTGCAATATACAGAGAATGCTGCTGCCCATTCTCTGGTGAGTCCCTCAGTCGGCTCTTACAACACCCACGGGTAGTGATGGAATGGTGCTATTCTTTTACGTCCGACACCATAAAAAACTATACCATACATACAGTTTATATAACCACAAAGGCACAGGAATAATCTAAACAGCGATGTGGAGGACCAGGTTAGGGCCAATCCAATTCCAATTTAAAAACTTGATAGATCAAACCTATTAGGCCATTTTAACGAGTGCAAATGGGGTAATTCTGCAATGACCAGCTGTCTTGCCATAGCTCTTAAAAATAACGTGATCCATACTAATATATATAATTATAAATGGGAAAGAGTGTCTGTCTGTAACATTTCCAAGTCTCACGAAAGTGTTTTATACACAGACTTTCTTTGTTTTTGATTATTTAAGTAAAGTTGAACAAACGTCTGCACCCGAGCGTTGATAAATATTTATCTCCGGTGGTTAAGAAACTGGGGAGTTTATGTGTGTTTATTTACAACTTTCAATGTGTATGTAAAGTTGAAGCTAATTTATTTGTGTCTACAAAAACGCTGAGAAAACTTCTTTTGTAATTACATTCAATGTATCATTTACTTATTGAGAACCTGACGCAAAATTGAAACACAATCTTTTCCAAGTATTTTGTATTTAAAAAATATTTTAATTAACCTGTGACACACCCTCGGTCTACGAAGAGACTTAATAAACGACTACCTTTGTCCCGCGACAGTGCTACTTTCTATATAAAATACTAGTACTTCACCCGCGAGTTCGTCCGCGCAGATTTAGTAGACAACACCCCCCACAAACTTCAACGTCCCATCTCCTTTTAAAGGTTAGTTTTGTAAAATTAAGCACAACTATTGGTAAGTAACCCTGACTGCTAAACCGCAGGTCATGGGTTCGATTCTCACCCAGGACAAATCTTAGTGTGATGAGCATGATCATTTGTTCTGTGTCTGGGTGTAATTTGTCTATAATATGTATGTATTTAGAAATAAATAAGTCTGTTTATCAGTTGTCTGGTTGCGATGGCATAGGCTCTGCCTAGTTTGGGATCGGATGACCCTGTGTGAGTTGTCCCAGGATATATTATTATATTATTTTCATTAATTACCCAGCCATTTCTGCTGAATCTGTGGTCTCAGGATCAGCGCAACTGTTTACCTCGTTCGCCCTGTCAGGGGTTGATTATGCAAAAATTGACAGATATATTTTAATTATCCCACTTATTATTTTTTAATACCAATTTCCACGTAAATTGACACAAGCAATAATGTCCTCCCTAAAAACTTCATCACCCCCTTTCTTCCCTTTAGGGGTTTATTTTCGAAAATCCAAACACTTTTATTCTTTTTTTTATCTTAATCATTAACACCGTTTCAACTTCATCGGACTCTTGTGCGAATGGTCCGGTTTGAATAATTTGAAGTGCAATTTACATATACATTATCAACCTTAATTATCAAACTATTTAAATGGTTAAGGATTAATATCATGACACTAAAATAACCACGTTTCCATTCCACCCGGGTTTTGGTTGAATAATTTGAACACAAAGCAGTCATTGTGACGTAACCATAATAGTTAGACATATACCCTTCTGTATATACATAGTTAGACATATTCCTTTTTTATAGGTTAGGTGAGAAAACTATTGATGATACATAAAAATAATGTACTACATAATTAAAGTATTTATTATAGTACTTTAATTTTGTAGTACATTTTTTTTATGTATCATCAGTAGTTTTCTCAGCGCACGCCAAATAATGAATTTTAGAAGCAAACATTTTGCTTCTTTGGGTTACATTATTGCAATTTTCATAAGGAACTCCTTTTTTTCTAAAATAAAATATAGGCTTTGTTTTAAGTTAATAATGTAGCTATCTAATGGTGAAAAAAAAAATTAATCGGTTTAGTAGTTTTGAGCCAAATCGTAACAAACATACAAATAAATATTTCCTCTTCATAATATTAGTTTCAGAAATTTAGATTTAGATTACATTTTTACAATCGGATCAGTTCTTTCAAAGATTACAAGCAATTTTATGACTCATGAATTTGATTTGGATGACCAGCACAATCTTCTCGTGGACATGTATTTATATCTTATTATTATTCTTATTATTAAATACATGTCCACGCGAAGATTGTCATATCTATTTTCCAGGTACCGTATTCTTGATGCTAAGTACTTAATTTTATAGTTTGGTATGGTTTCTCAGTACCGAGACCATCCATTGGAGATCTTGGAAACCAATTTGTAGTATGTCCTCGTGGACGTATTAATCTCCTATCATTGCTATTTTCCTGGTATCTCCTGCCATTTTCCTGCTATCATTTGATTTAATATGTCCTCAGTACTGAAACACAGACAATCGGATTTTGTATTAAGCTACGCGTACCTTGTCATCCAGCGATAGCTGAAACCTCTGAGTGAAAAGGGATCTTATATAGGATTACACGTTTTACCTTTTTTGCAGCACTTGATTCTTATCTGAGAATTTGTTGGAACTGCAAGAAATAATAAAAATACTACTGTTATATATGTCACTGACTGTTAAGCAACGCTTAATACACCGAGTTTCCTCCGTGCCTCGGAAAGCACGTTAAGCCGTTGGTCCCGGCTGTAATTTGTAGATCTTTGGCAGTTGTTACGTATTGTCAGAAGCAAGTAAATCTGACTCCAGTCTTGCCAAGAACTACCTTGTTACCCAATTAATGGGTGGTGGAGGTCTGGTAGGCAGCCGTTGCACGTAAAATACTGGTATTTAGCTGAATCCGGTTTGACTGGAAGCCGACCCCAATATAGTTGGGAAAAGGCTAGACAGATGGACTATTCCGTTGTTATTTTCTTTGAAGTTACTAGATCATCATCAGATGAATGATATCCACTGCTGGACAGAGGCCACCCTCAAAGGGGGCTTGCCATAATCGCCACGCTTGGCAGGCGGGTTGGCGATTGCAGTGTAGCTGATGCAATGCACAGAACCACAGAGAATGCTGCTGCTCTTAAACACCCACGGGAAGGGATGGTGCTATTCTTTTACGTCCGACACCATACAGAACAACTAGATCACTTAACACTAAGACACAGATTCGGATTCGAAATTAAATACACACGGCAATTTTCCATTTTCTACTTAAAAAGGTGTGTAATCGTGTGGTAAAAAGTATCAAACGGTAAAAATAACTACTTCAAAATAAAAATAAAACAATAACATATTCGTAAACATTATCATCAGCCGTTTTTCCTAAATTAGCATTTTAACTACCAACTTAACGACGAAAAAGTTCATAAACACAAAAAGTCACAGATAAAAAATGACAATAGAGCATTTTAAAAAGAGCGCCACAGCTCGAAATAATTTATTGTACGCCATTAACCAAAGACCCAAACTGAGTGAATATTAAAAAGTCAAGTAGAGAAGCGGATAATTATGATAAGCCGATGTTTTGTTTTCGTATAATGAGGATTTGGAAACGTNACAATAGAGCATTTTAAAAAGAGCGCCACAGCTCGAAATAATTTATTGTACGCCATTAACCAAAGACCCAAACTGGGTGAATATTAAAAAGTCAAGTAGAGAAGCGGATAATTATGATAAGCCGATGTTTTGTTTTCGTATAATGAGGATTTGGAAACGTTTTTTTTTGTTTACTTAATCAGCATCATTATAGCATAATTCGGGTTACGGGTCAGTGATTCACTGAAATGGACGCAAATTAATTGTTGTTTTGTGTTAGCTGTATTTGAGGAGCTCGTGGCTAAATAATAACATACAACCCTAATCTCATCAAAATAAGAGTGAACAGGCTTCTTCTGGGTAAGCTCGCTCCATCGTCGACTTTATCTCTGTCATCTATGACCTAGACTAGAGTAAAGAGCAAACCNAAAAAAAAAAAAAAAAAAAAAACAGCAACATCGTCCGATCTTCGAGGTTAAGCATAAGCAATGCTTGTCGAGGTCGGTTCGTGGATGGGTAATCATCCATTGCATACCGAATTTCTTCCGTGCCTCGGAAAGCAGGTTAAACCGTTGATCCCGGCTGTCATTTGTAGATCTTTGATAGTCGTTACGGATTGTCAGAAGCCAGAAAATCTGACTCCAGTCTTGCCAAGAAGTACCGTGTTACCCAGTTAATGGGTTGTGGAGGTTAGGTAGGCAGACACTTCATGTAAAACAATGGTACTCAGCTATATCCGGGTAAACTCGAAGCCGACCCCGACGCAATTGAAGAAAGGCATGCATTACAAATACGCATGTCCACATTCATTCACAAGTAGTTTTCAAGTTAAATGCGACGGACAGTCAAACTGAGTACCTACCCTGAGATTCCGTCTTATACGGATACAGCTCAGTAAGGAAGGAAATAACGCATTTTATCTGCCTATCATCTCGCATAAGCTATGGAGGCAATTTAAGGAAACAGCCATTTGAGGGTAGCCTAATGGGGCTAGGAGGATGTAGGAGTTGATTTATTACTATTTGCGTGATATTCCTATTTTTTACCAACTTCAAAAAAGGAGGAGGTTCTCAATTCGGTTGAATGTTTTTTTTTTGTGTGTTTGTTACGTCATAACTACGTCATTTATGAACTAGTTTGAAAAAAATATTTTTCTTATGACTAAATACTTTGACCCACTTCAATATTATGAGATTCCTTGTTGATCTATTTGTTGTTAAGGCTTCTGTTGAACATGTGGTCCTGGTAGTTCCCGGGGAGCATTACTAAGTTTTGGCCCGACTGTAATTTCTCAGCACCAGTTCGGAGTCTGGATTTATACCCGGTTTATGCCATAGGATAGCATAACTGACGGGGCCCGCTAGGGTCAGTGCCTGCCAGGGTTTGCAGATTTTATTTGAAAGGGATACCGTGGCCCTGGAACGCATTAGGCATTTGGAGGGACACGAGCCCAGAGAGGAAGGCGTCATCCAAAATAAATTTGTCCTATAGAGAAATACATCTCTGTCGAACCCTTCGTTATATATAGGCGTGATGTCTGGTTTAGTGGTCAAAAGCTCAACTGCTGAACGTGTAGTACAAGTTCGACCTCCGCTTCTGAAAGTTTTATTGGGTCTTAAAAATAAAAGGGAAATCGTGGTTGTTCTGAAAACTTCGCCATCTTCTTCGAGGCATATATTTTTATGATTTTAATTTACCCGACAGACGTTGTCTTGCCTGAATTTAGGTTTAGGTCAGAAAAAAAAAACTAGAATCCGATTTCAGCGCCACCTGCTGGGTCCAATAGTAAACCTAAACCATCTAGGACGCACAAAAAATGTCATCAAAATTGGTCAACCCGTTTAGGAGAAATAAGTGACATTTACACTTACAAGAGAATCGTAAAGTTTAAATAAAGATTACTCACTACTCACTTTCAGACATGGCGGGCTTATAAATCGTCATGATCATATGGAAAGTTACTGACATACGTGTGAGATAAATCTCATTAAACTTTGTTACCATCACACAATATTGTGCGAGTCAAGCAAACATCGTCTTGTTATGATTTCAAGCTTTGATACGGGTAACGTTATGTTAAAATTACATTAGGTAAGTAAGTNCATCACACAATATTGTGCGAGTCAAGCAAACATCGTCTTGTTATGATTTCAAGCTTTGATACGGGGTAACGTTATGTTAAAATTACATTAGGTAAGTAAGTTATTAACTGCCAGGGTTGCGGAATTTGTTCGCAAGAGTCACCGTGGCCCTGGAACGCAAAGGGCTTTAAAAGGAACACGGATGGGTTTTAGTCAGTAAGAGTCTGACACGCCCTTCCGCTCCACCCAGAGCGGAAGAAGTCATTTGATCATTTCCTATCCTTAAAAAAAAATAGAGGAAGTTATTAAAACATTTTACAAAACTAAATAATATAATTTTAATCGATATGAGGAATCGATGTCATGACGACACTCGTCGAGCGCGGGCATTCGAGTCACGACAGCCATACGGTTTGGACGTGGATTGACGTTAGGATTTGAATGTTGTATTGTGTGCAAAATAAGTGTTACAAAATATATTAAGTTGTGCTGTGATCGGAGTTTTATTACAATTATAAAACTGGCCAAGTGCGATTCTGATTGGCGCTTGGCCGCATGTTTCTAATTTTATTATTTGTTGGTACAGCGTCAATAGAAATACACGTTTTGTGAAAATTTCAACTTATACCAATTATGGTTCAAGAGCTACTGCCCGCTGATAGACAGACCGACTAGCTTCCATACTTCCATAGGTTACCTTTTGGGAGCGGAACGCTAAAATTGAAGCCGCACAAAAATTTTTCTTCGGAGCAATAATTACCTTTGAGCTAGAAAAGAGAACCAAAATGATTACTGCCAAATAAATCAAGGATTTTTTTTCCATTCTGAGTCTATTTCTGCCAAAAAATTAATATCCGTCCAACACCACGAACAAAAGTTTAAAAAAAATATATCATTCAGTTGATCATACAGCGGTAATGTTCACTACATTCATTCATCAGTTCACTGACTTAGAAAATATTGGACTTTATACGTTTTCGAAATCCTAGTCAAAAGTGCAGGCTATTGTCGACTTTGTAGTTAAGAAGTTAAAGACGATTGTCGTGTGAAAGTGAAT
>NDFZ01001527.1:0-14131 GCA_002192655.3 Mamestra configurata | reverse complement strand
TTTGCTATCTTATATACAGATACATTGCCTTTTAAAGCCATTCGTTGAGAAATAATAAAATAAATTTAAAAAAGCCCTTACTCTACCATAAATACGTACAACAATTTAAGCATATTATTCACATTATTTGTTTATTATATGATTTTAGTTTTCATCATTATTATTGTTTNACCATAATTATTATTGTGTTTTATTTATTAATTTTAATTATATTCAAAAAAAAAAGAAATACTAAACAATAAATAATATAAGAAACAACATCAACTTATTTCCTAGCGCATTTAGATTCAGCCACGCCATTTCGTGAAATACTCGCGTCAATGGTCCGCAAAATGAAACAGCTGCTCTCTATTCTAACGCCTATTGAACAGCCAGATTAGAATAAAAAACTGAATAAATCTACAAGTAATGGTACGTACTTACGTAGTTGCTCGGTAGCAGAATGACGTCTGTATTTTTGCCTGGAAGTTGGCAACAGACTCACTCATTTCATATTGTTCTTCATGACGCTAGAAGTCCGAAACTTCGACAGTTTCCAAGTCGGCGTCTGTGGCAGCGAAGAAATTGGTCGTATATTTTGGGGTACGTAGGGTAGAATAGGAGAAGCAGTAATGCTAGCGAAGGAGGAGGCGGGCCGCGCGAGGGAAAGGCAAGGACTTTGCCCCAACCACCGCTACAGGAGAAGACGCCCCGGGCGTCGGGAGTCGCAGGGCGATCCCCGGCCTCCGTAGGCGTGGGCCTGCAGACGTCGAGCGTTACGTGGCTCGCTGTCCGAAAACCACCAGGCCCGGGTCGATGGCGCGTTGTGTTTCACGCGCGCCTCAAAGAGATGTCAGCATAGAGACGGGGCCCGCGAGGGCCAGAGCCTGCCAGGGTTGCGGAATTTGTTCGAAAGAGTCACCGCGGCCCTGGAACGCAAAGGGCTTTAGAACACGGATGGGTTTTAGTCAGTAAGCGTCTGACACGCCCTTCCGCTCCACCCAAAGCGGAAGAAGTCATTTGAAGATTTCCCATCATTAAAAAAAAAGGGCAGAATAGGAAGAGGAACAACATTTGTGACTCATTCCCATATATGTACACACCCTTCTGCTCTCCCGTGAGGGTGATCTGCTACATTGTGAAGTTGAAGCTACAACTTCTTGTTTAATCTTTTACATAAATTTTGTAATTTTGTAGAACCAACGCAGGCGTACGCTCACCACTGCATCGATTAGTTGACACCTATTGCAGTTTGACTCAACTGATATTATATTTCTCAGCAAGGCTAAATTTAAAAAGAAATTGTTACTATTTTAAGTGATCAGAACCCTAATTATTAAGTAATGTTTACTTTAGTTCTGTTTATTTATATACCGTTCTTTCTAACAACTAATAGATCTGTTAAGTAATATGTGGATAACGTTGTGGGGAGTGTATTTGTTTCGTCTATTGTTAAGTTCCAACCTATGTTTACTTATTATTACACTGCTGTTTGTTGTCCCTAAATAAATTAATAAATCTTCTGTATATAAAATAATCCTGTCCTGCCTATCTATAACGAATTATATGTACAAATAATAACTAAATACAACTAGATTAATAATCGCGAAATTATGTACAAACGCGTATAAAAACATAATAAATCATTGGGCATCAAAAAATTCATCCACATAGCTGTCAATGGCAAAAGTGCCCAGAACACTGGCAGCATTGCCGCGTTGAATGGCAATGCTGACCCTTTGGCCGAAGAAAATCCTTTGCCTATCTTTTACAATTGTTTTAATAAATACTTAACTAACTAATATATACACTAGAAATAAATAAAATAAAAACTCCTAACTAAATTAACCCTAAAATATGGCGTCAAAAAATTCATCCACATCGCTGTCGATTGGAAGTGTATCCAAAAGACTGGCGGTATTGCCACGTTGNGTCTGTCAGACTCTTACTGACTAAAACCACCCCGGTGTTCCATCTCCCACCTACGCCGGGGATCGGTTAAGTTCCAACCTATGTTTACTTACTATACACTGCTGTTTGTTGTCCCTAAATAAATAAATCTTCTGTATATAAAATAATCCTGCCCTGCCTATTTTTAACGAATTATATGTACAAATAATAACTAAATACAACTAGATTAATAATCGCGAAATTATGTACAAACGCGTATAAAAACATAATAAATCATTGGGCATCAAAAAATTCATCCACATAGCTGTCAATGGCAAAAGTGCCCAGAACACTGGCAGCATTGCCGCGTTGAATGGCAATGCTGACCCTTTGGCCGAAGAAAATCCTTTGCCTATCTTTTACAATTGTTTTAATAAATACTTAACTAACTAATATATACACTAGAAATAAATAAAATAAAAACTCCTAACTAAATTAACCCTAAAATATGGCGTCGAAAAATTCATCCACATCGCTGTCGATTGGAAGTGTATCCAAAAGACTGGCGGTATTGCCACGTTTTACGGCAATGCTTATTCTTTGACCAAGGTAAAAGCCAGCCCTTGGGTCACGCAAAGTGTCAATTAAGCGTCTTGAGAGATCTTTAAACAAGATATGCGCACTCGGACCCCAAGACCCGAGAGTTTCAACCCCAAACGGCTCGAAAATATAACTACCAACAAGTTTATTATATTTCCGCCGCTTGAGTTTGTCTGCTGCCACAGCGGCAGCGCCAGCACAGCACGAAGAGCTAGGAAGATAAGATGGCGCAAGAGTATCGACACAAGTAGCGTCCCACACTAATGGCCTACCCATCTTCCATGGAAATAACGACATGCCGTCCGGTCTCTTGCTATCGTCGCGTGCCAGGCCAATGGGTTCTAACACAGCCAGAACGCCGACGGTGACAAGAGCTCGTCGGATGATGTAAAATTATCAAGTTAGACGCTGTTTTGTTATAAAACCTAGGAGACAAGAAATTCCGAAGACAATAGTTATATCAAAGTTTTAAGCCCTTTTCGCAAGATTTCTTATTATTCTATAGTAAGAAACTTACAGATCCTTCGGGGAACGAAAACACTTTGAATAGATTCAGAAAGCTTGGAAATGTCTGGGAAGTAGGACATGAGTTATAAAAGTTGACATGAACGTCGATAGTTTTACTATAAAGGTTTGGATTTAGTCTCAGTATTGCTGGTTTGTTCGGCCGTTTGGCAGGCCAAAGAAAAGATGGATGGATTGTATTAGGAGTGATATGAAAGAAAAGGGAGTTAGTGATAGCGTGACGGTTGATAGGACGGAATTGAAGAAAAAACGTGTTGCGCCGACCCCAAGTAACATGGGATAAGGGCAGGAAGATGATGATAGCTGGTTTGTTCGTAAAAGAAGCATCAGGGAAGGTGAAACGGAGAATAACTATTTTCGAGATTGTATGTCTTCCTGAGTATTTTTAATAGAAGTCTATTTCCATGTTGTTATTAAAAAATAGTATTTATTTTTATTTATAAAGGTAACAAAAATTGGGCACACTTCCAGTCCAGCAATATAGAGGAAAATTTTGACGACATATTTTATGGGTTATTTAGTTAGGATTTTTTTAAGCCTTTAAGTATAGTTAGGTGTATAAAAAATGCTTGGACTTTTATAAATAAACTAGCTTTTGCCAGCGACTTCGTACGCGCATATCTAGTTTTTTCCCGTTTCCGTGGGAATTTCCCGTTCCCATGGGAATTTCCCGTTCCCGTATAGCCTATAGCCTTCCTCGTATATGTAGCTCTCATATTCATAAAGAATTTCCCAAATCCGACTGGTAGTTTCAGAGATTAGCGCGTACAAACAAACAAACTCTTCAGCTTTATTATTAGTATCTATAGATATAGATGAATGAGAGAAATAGAATAATTTTGACATTGCGGAATAATTCTTAAATAACCCAAAGCTGACAGTGCAAATGTTTCGTTTTCATAAAACGAATATCCGAAAATTGCGTAACTGAAGGCGTATTCTTGAACGAAAGCTTCCCTCACTGAGCTCGACAAATACAGGAATTCGCAATATAGCACTCGTCTCGAGGTATCTGCTTACGTAAACAACTTGTTTGAGAGCAATACTTGAGAAGGTTCACGTATTTTGATAGAAAAGGTATGCTATTACAGCGGAAAAAAATATATTTAATTCGTATGGACATAATAATGTTATAGTTTTATCATTTAACAGAAACCAAGACTCATATACTGCATCATCATGATTACAAAAACTATAAATTAATAGGTACTAGTGGCCCGCCCCGGCTTCGCCCGGATGTAAATATTTTTTCAAAATTTTCTTTCATAAGACCCTTCTTCTCATAAGATACCTTCTCCTGATAATAACAAACACAACAAAAAAATAATTAGTGAAATTGCTCCAGCCGTTCTCGAGTTTTGCGCTTAGCAACACATTTAGCGATTCATTATTATTTATATAGATAGATAACACACTTCATATTGCCTGTTGGTCGAGTGGTTAGTGACCCTGACTGCTTAACCGGAGGTCGTGGGTTCGATTCCCACCCAGGACAAATCTTTGTGTGATGACCGTGATCATTTGTTCTGTGTCTGGGTGTAATTTGTGTATAATATGTATGTATTTAGAAATATATAAGTATGATTATCAGTTGTCTGGTTGCCATAGTACAGGCTCTGCCTAGTTTGGGATCGGATGACCGTGTGTGAGTTGTCCCAGGATATATTATTATTATATTATTATCGTTTAGTTTAGTCGAAGTCGTGCGTTCCTGTAATCGCGTATATCACGTATGCAAAAAATGATTACGATACAGTGCGTTGAAAACTCGTGTGACGTCACTTACCAGTACACTTTTTACTGGAAAGAGACGTTACAAGCCCCCACTCCTTTATCTTTGATGCGTTTTATCTTCGAATTTTTTTTTGATTGGATAAAATAAAAAATACGTAGGTTTCCAATATTTTGACGTGACAACGTCTATTAAGTCGATGAACGCCGGCTGCACGCACAAAAAAGGATGACTCATTGTAACGTTACGATCGTAACGTTACAAACGTTACGATCATTTCATCAATGTTTTGTTATGACGTTGTCACGTTAAACTATCGTCCGTAAACAGACTTTACAGACAACCAATTTTTTTCAATAATTATAATCTAACTGACGGACTACAAAGAATCATATTTTTTTTAACCCTGGCAACATCCCTATTGGACAAACTCTTTTCAAACCTTCTATTGTGACCGTTGCGGTGAGCGGTCAAAAGAGAAAATAATAAAATTCGAGACTGCCAATAGCAAAGCGTGTTCTNAGCGTTTTCCTTTGTTTTTACAAACAGGAAAAGTTGTTGGCCATTCGCTTCACGTAATCTCTAAATTTTCTTTGACAACACCCACGGTTGGAAACAATGGCTTTTGTTAAATGGTGAAGCTGTAGGAGTAGATTTTCCTTTTGTTGAAATTTTATAATTTATAAGCCTTTTATTAAATAAATAAATAAATTAGCCTTTACTGTGGCTTTATTGAAAAGGCAAACCTCCATTGAAATGGGAGGATCCTGCGACCAGACGGTTGTTGTGTCTGGTGGGCAACTGCCGGATAGTTGATATTTGGACGGTTGTATATGTTCAAATCGCACGGAGAACTTTGCTTGCGCGATGCAGGATTTCGTTGGTAGTTCGTCGCTGATAGGATAGATGACGTTGCGGTTTTTTGTTGCCAGTTGTTAGTTTTTCACGTGGCGGCATTGATGCCGCTACAGCTTTATCACCGTGGCCTATTCTACTATCTCAGTGAAACAATTTTCGGATCAGAACTTCCAGAGATTAGGGAGATTAGGTATAGGTAAACAAATGATTACAGTTCCAGCAGTATAAAATTATTCAAGACTAGTTGCCACCTGCGGCTCCGCCCGCGTGATTGTCGAAAATTATCCCAAGGGAACATATTCCCAGGATAAAAAGTCCTATTCTATTGTGTTATTCCAGACTATAATCTCCTCTGTGCCAAATTTCATCGAGATTNGTTAGTTTTTCATGTGGCGGCATTGATGCCGCTACAGCTTTATCACCGTGGCCTATTCTACTATCTCAGTGAAACAATTTTCGGATCAGAACTTCCAGAGATTATCTTGAAACGTAGGTATAGGTAAACAAATGATTACAGTTCCAGCAGTATAAAATTATTCAAGACTAGTTGCCACCTGCGGCTCCGCCCGCGTGATTGTCGAAAATTATCCCAAGGGAACATATTCCCAGGATAAAAAGTCCTATTCTATTGTGTTATTCCAGACTATAATCTCCTCTGTGCCAAATTTCATCGAGATTCGTTCTGTAGTTTTTGCGTGAAAGAGTAACAAACATCCATCCATCCATCCATACTTACAAATTTTCGCGTTTATAATATTAGTAGGATTAAGTAGGATTTAATAAAAAAAATATGTTTATCTGAATACCTATTCCACAGTGGTGTCAAAAAGTTTGTAGGTAAAACCACAAAAGGTATAAAACTCAGCAGTAAACTACAAAATTATGCGGTAACAAGGAAACTCTTTTAGTTCTTTTAGATAACATTCTTGTTACTAAAGTCATTATATTATTTTGTGGTAGTCATGTGTTCAAAACAGTCGTTTGTATGGAGAAATATTGTCGAATTTGTCAGACTTGTGGTCAGGATAAGAAAACCGTAGGAAGTCTATTTAAAGTATAAAAAGATGCGTGTGCGTGTGCGTGTGTGTGGTGTGCGTGCGTCCAAAACCTTTGACACCTCCGTGACACAGAAAACACTTGAAGCCATTGCTGATCGTGTCGAATTGCCATCCCATCGGACTATGACAGTAAAGGAACAGATAGTTTAACTGTGTTTGTTCACACTTGTGCACTATAATATATCCCTGTATTTTGCTAAACTGCGTTGAGATCGGCCATTGTGATCGAAATTCGCATTTTTAGTGATCAACATTTATTTCGTTGCTGCCGCCCGCGGCTCCACCCGCGTTAATGTCGAAAATAATCCCAAGGGAACATACTCCCGGGACAAAAAGTCTTATTCTATGTGCTATTCCAGACTATAATCTCCTCTGTGCCAAATTTCATCGAGATTCGTTCAGCCATTCTGACGTGATTGAGTAACAAACATCCAAACTTTTCGCATTTTATTATAATATACTAGTAAGTATGGATTCATTAATTAAAAAATAAAAATAAAGAAAAAATAATAAAATATATTTT
Organism: Mamestra configurata; assembly: GCA_002192655.3. NCBI lineage: Eukaryota > Metazoa > Arthropoda > Insecta > Lepidoptera > Noctuidae > Mamestra > Mamestra configurata. The sequence goes on along the minus strand of NDFZ01001527.1, from coordinate 6,966 downwards.
ATAATTTTTTATTGAAATATTTAAATATGTAATTAATATATATTTAAAATAAATAAATGGAATAACATATAATATATAAGGTTTAATTTTATAGTATGGAGCCTTTTGATTTATTTTTTCTTATTTCTAGTCCCGTTGGTTTCAGCTTAGTCCACCAACTAGTTGTTTAGGTCTAGTTAGATTTTATATTGAACGAGTTGTTGAGGGCTGCTGTGGCTACACCCGCGCCTGCAAAGTTTTTAATTGATTGCACTCCAAATACTTTAGCGGTACTACCTCTTTAAGTGGCTGCAAAACGAAGAACATGCAGTAGTTTATTTAAAAATACGAGTTAGAGGCATAAAGACAGAAATACACGTTTTTAGGGTTCCGTACCCAAAGGGTAAAACGGGAATCATCAAATGACTTCTTCCGCTCTGGGTGGTGTGGTGGTGGTGTCTGACTCTTACTGACTAAAACCCATCCGTGTTCCTTCTAAAGCTCTTTGCGTTCCAGGACCTAGGTGACACTTTCGAACAAATTCCGCAACGGGACCCTATTACTAAGACTCCGCTGTCCGTCTATCTGTCCGTCTATCACCTGGCTGTATNCTGACTCTTACTGACTAAAACCCATCCGTGTTCCTTCTAAAGCTCTTTGCGTTCCAGGACCTAGGACTTTCGAACAAATTCCGCAACGGGACCCTATTACTAAGACTCCGCTGTCCGTCTATCTGTCCGTCTATCTGTCCGTCTATCACCTGGCTGTAGCTCATGAATTGTGATAGTTAGATAGTTGAAATTTTCACAGGTGATGTATTTCTGTTGCCGCTTTAACAAAAAATCCAAAAAAACAGAATAAAATAAATAAATAAGGGCTCCCATACAACAGACATGTTTTTTTTGCCTTTTTTATAGTACGGAACCCTTCGTGCGCGAGTCCGACTCGCACTTGGCCGCTTTTTGTTATTTGATATTTTACAAAATAAAAAAAACTTTTAAACATCGCTTTTACAAACCTTTAGTTGTTTTTAAGTTAGTTAAATGATCAGTGCATTAACTTACCTTAAAACCACCTAATTACAAGGAACAAAAAAAAATGAATGTATAATTATGGCGGAGCTACACTTCAGACAAGCTCGACCGACTTGGCTTATTTTTATGTCAACCTTGTCAAGACAAGGTTTGTAAGAAAAAAAAACTGCTTGGAATTTCATTGTAAATTAAATCGCACCCGTGCGAAGCCGGATTTTGCATGGCGTTCGGACGCACCGTAAAAGAATAGCACCATCCCATCACTTCCCATGGGTGTCGTAAGAGGCAACTAAGGGACTCACCAGAGTATGGGTATTCTCCGTGCATTGCCACAGCTACACTGCGATCGCCACACGTGGCAGTGGGTCCTTTGGGAGAGACCTAAGTCCAGCAGTGGACGTCTTTCGGTATCATCATATCAATGATGATGATGAAGCCGGGGCGGGTCGCAAGTTTAAGATAAATTCTGTTATTGGAGGAACAATAAGTGGAATTCATAAATGAAAACAATGAAAGTTACAAAGGGTGTTACAATAGACTATGTTATCGCTAGAAGCTATCTTTTACAGATAAGTAAACTTTGAAATGATTCTTCAATGAAATCTGCAAGAAATATTAACTTTAATTTTCAAAGTTTCTTGTGGCTTCTTTAGACAAACGACTGTCTATTGTTATAGTTAATCTCATTGTTTACAATGAAGCTTTTGTTACTTACTAAATCATTAGTTTTAGTTCAGCAGTTACAGCTTTGTCTTTAAGTTTAAATATTACTAGCTGTCGCCCGCGGCTCCGACCGCGTTAATGTCGAAAATTATCCCAAGGGAACATACTACCGGGACAAAAATTAATTTAATCATATGTCCTTTCCCGGGACTCAAACAATCTCTATACCAAATTTAATCTAAATCGGTTTAGCCGTTTGCGCGTGAAGAAGTAACAAACATACAGACACACTCACAAACTTTCGTCTTTATAATGTTAGTGTGATAAGTGTGATGTGAAGTGTGATGATATATATATTGTAACGAGGATATCCTTGGCTCCAGGTCTCTGGCAGACAAGGTAGCTCTTTGGAAGCATCTGACGAAAAGTAAAAGAGAATGTGAAATAGCAATATAAAAATATGTTTTGTTTTTATTTGGGACTCCGGTGACGTAAAATATATTATGAATGTTTAAATCTAAAATATAGTTTCATTTTTATAATAATATCAATAAGTAACACCCGCGTGAGTCCGCTGGTGTTACAATATATAAAGTGTGAAGTGTGATGATGTGATAGTGTGATTCTTTTCAATTATTATTCTCAAAGTGAGCTCTACTGATAAAACACTTGATTAGTTTTTCAGGTATTTCATCAGGTGAGATAGTGATTTAAAGCAAGCCCATTCTATAAAAAAACTAAAAAAATATACTCATTAAAAAGTGGCATTTTGTATGTCACTACAGTTTCTTTTTATTGTGGCATCAAGATATCTTTTACCAAGATGGCCTAAGATTTGTACGTCTATTAATATAAATAAGAATTTTATGTTGTCATACAAAAGTGGTACATTTAAGATCTTATTATAGAATTGCAATCTTACATGTTTCGCCATCTCATAAATACACGTAACGTGTGACGGAACACTAGGACGTATCTCGCCATTTTAAAACCAATAAATCTGTGCACTTTATATGGCGCGTAAAATTGAACCAGTGTTTTGAGCAACTAAAACTGTTTACATCGCATTCTCTTTAACTCTAAAACGACTACATACTTCAATACGATCTCCTATAAAATACAATGTTTACTTCAAACTATATTTTAATGTCAATCTTAAATCTTCTCATCAATCTCCAAGATAAAGCCTGGACTACAATTGATCGAACGAAAGTTTTGAGACGCCGTGATTGGTAGGAAGCCACTTTTGAAAGACGTTGATTGGTTTGATGCCATTTTCGAAAACTTCGACAGATGACCGTAATGTGCCTTAAAACTTGGTAACTACGAAGTTGGCGACTTTGAGTTAGACTCGTTACTGAGGTTCGGGTCACAAGTTTCTGCTTAGTGAAAAAAGGCAGTGGTTTTTCTTAGAAGAAACTTAGATTTTCTGTGGAAGGTTTGTTAAAAGGAAAGAAGGCGAGAATACAGGCCAACTACAAATTTGCAGAAAGGTTTTGGCAGGTAGTTTTTTTTTAAACTTTGCCCCACACTAGGAATTTCTCCTGTATCGTAGGTGCATTTACAAACATATAATCTCACATACACATACAGCCAGACCCAGAATATTTGTTCCGTGCTGGGATCGAACCCGCGACATGCAGCGCAGCAGTCAATCGCTCAACCACTGCACCAACCGTGTCGTCAGCACTGGCTAAAACTATATTTTTAGTTATTTCACTAGTTTTTCTAAAACAGTTATGTTAAGTTGACATAACTTCTAATTTTGATTTATTTATTTTGCTTTAATTACTCTCTGCACTTACAGCACGAACCAACACGTACAGAGAGTCATAACCTTATTATTAATTAGATATTTTAAAAATTGAAAAGTAACACACGGTATTAAAAATTAACAAACAAATAATTAATTGCTGGAAATAATAAACAATAATAATAATAGTAATAATCAAATAATAAAAATAATATAATATGTCAATCATAAAATACATTTAAACACTAAAACAATCTTTGCATTTTTTATTATAAGATGCACGTCGTAGTGAAATATGTCCACATCCGGATGTTGACCAGTCAGCGTATTGAGCAAAGACACCACATAATGGTCTAACATACCCAAGTGCCCAGTTCTTACGTATTTTCTCAGTAACAAAATGTGCTGGATAGAGTTGTGTTGGTATATGTTAGTGTGTATGTATGTACGCGCACCTGCTAGCTTGGCCCGATGGCCTTATATACAGCAAGTTGTGTAAATATTTCCTGTAAGTTGGTACATTTCCAACGTACAATTGATTTTATTTTCAGGTATCACCTATCAATCGTTTATTTTGCACTTTGAGATTCTATGCACCGGGCTGTTACATGTCAGTTTTAAGCCCTGGCTGGAGGCTTTAATATTTATATTAAAGCCACAGACTAGCCCGGTTAAGTAGTCGACCACCTCATAGGTTAAACTGCGAGGCGACATAAAAAAAGGGTTGTTACATGGTTAGAAAAATCATAAACTTGTCAGTTTACGGCGTGTGTCTGGGATTAACCAAATAGTTAAAGGGCAAACGAAATAGCCCGAAGGATCGCCAAACTGAAGCAGCAGTGGGAAAGGCATATTGCTCACAGAACAGATGGTCGATGGGGCCAAAAAGTTCTGGAGTGGCGATCGCGTACCGGAAGACGTAGCGTTAGAAGGCCTCCCACAAGGTGGACCGACGACGTGGTGAGGGTCGTGGGTAGCCGATTTTTTTTAAGGATGTGAATTCATCAAATGACTTCTTCCGCTCTGGGTGGAGCGGAAGGGCGTGTCAGACTCTTACTGACTAAAATCCATCCGCCGCTCCCCTTCATCCCTCCATCCCTGCGGTGACTCTTTCAAATAGATTCTGCAACATGCAACGGAGCGACACTTGGCGGAGGCCTATGTCCAGCGGTGGACGTCCTTCGGCTGATATGATGATGATGATGATGAACAAAATAGTGCTGTGCAAAACAAGTCTGTCAATTAATAAGTAAGTTATTTTGAAAATCAATGTCAAAACTATGTCAAAATGAAGGAAAATATGTTCCCTTCCCTTCTGGCTCCTTAAAGATAAGAAATTTTGCACCTCTGATCTATGCCAGCTGCATTTGCCACAAACTTTGCTCCAGTTTTACACAATTCCTTTCAGAAAAAGCACTCGAGATAAAAAACAAATGCAATACGCTTGAAACTCGCTCCAAATGACAGCATTTGTTCTTTCTCGCTCCCTGAAGACGTAGATAATAAAAGTACTTGTTCCACTTCAACTCCTTCGGGTCTTGTACGGTTTTTTTACTGAAACGAATAAACTATTATAAAAGTTCTAATGTCATATTGTTTAAAGGAAAGCTTGTACGTGGATGCTATAGTTGTCTTATAAGTTTGGTAGAAAACTTTCGTAATAAATTTATTTTTTCTCTTTTTGTAGTTTATGTATTCTTTCGAAACTATTTTGGCCTCTTTTTTGGATTATTTATTGTTATAATTGACACGCTGATTTATTTATTTATTTAAGAACAACTAAAAAGTATAGGTACATCAAAATACATTTAACGGTAGGTCCTTAATTAAAGGCTGCCACGGTATGCATTAAATATAGGAAATGCAGTTATAAAACAGATTTTGCTTATTTAGTTAGATAGATTGTCACATAATTATACAGTTTACTGTTATATTAATCCGACATACAAATGCAAATTACAACTTACTAATTAAAGCGGGTTTTGTTCGATTAAGTGTTTTTAATTGCATGGGGTTCTGCTTTCAATACCCAGGTCATATATAGTCCTCCTGACCGATTGCGGCAATGGCTGCCAATCTCAACAGAGACTAGCCGCGGGACACACAGGTGCACTCCCTCTTCCACCACTCTCATATTCCGATGGGACGGCAAACCGATGCGACCGGTGAGCTTAAGGGGCTTTCCGGACGCATATAAAGCATTAATGAATGCCAGGTCTCTGAATTTGCCCTGTTGATGCTAAAGTGTTGTCCCTTTTACAGGGATAAAAATTATATAGGCTACGTCACTTCATTTACTAACAAAAGTTACTTAATGCTAAGCTGTACAGTGAACAAATTAAGTTCTAAGATTGTGAAAGACAGTTGCTTGAACTAGATAGAAATATCCCCGATAACAGGTTTTCAGGTCCCTCCCACATAGATACGCTTCTTAAACTTCGGGGAATATAAGCGCAATATTTCGACGTATGGTGTTATGTAGTTTTTGTACAGAACTTAAATTTTAATGTGTATTTATTTTATACACTAGCAGAGCTACCAAGAACGACTTCTATTTCTCACGGGATAGCAACAAAATCGAATCCTTTTACGACTTGCCCGTTGCTAGTTTACTACAAGAAATAAATAAATAACCCTTCATTACGACAACCGCCATTAACGTAATGTAGCTCGCTCGTAGATAATCAAGAGCAATCGGCTCAATTGCTCGATGAAAGGAACAATCAATGTCAATATTGTTGATATTTACCTGCCATTCAATTGCTCAGTAGTCGGTATATTAAAAGCTTGAAGGTACAATTTGTACTCAATTGATAAAGCCTCCCCGCGATTGCAGTGGAGCTTGTTGCTAAATGATAACAGCCACACGGATTGCGATTCGAGGTTAAGCAACGCTTGCCAAGGTCGGTTCGTGGATGGGTGACCAAATCCATTAAATATTTATAATTTATTTATTTATTATATACTTAATTGTACACCGAGAATAACATAAAAAGAAAACTACAAACGCGGCCTTATCGCATTCCGCGATCTCTTCCAGGCAACCTGGAATGGGCAGTAATTGCCTGGACATAAAATGGGGCTGTACATACCCAATTTCCTCAGTGCCTTGAAAAGCACGTTTAGCCGTTGGTCCCGGCTTTCATTTGTAGATTTTTGACAGTCGTTACGGGCAGTCAAAAGCCAGGAAATCTTAATCTCTCAGGAACCCACACTACGTGATCCATATTTTCCAATTCTTTACCTCCCTCCCCCCTTTCGATGACCACCCGTAGTATACGCCAACCATCCCCCTCTCACTCTAGTCTTCACGTAGTAATTCATAAATGTGATTTTAAAAATTCTTTTGCAAACAGAAAATTAAAACAATAATAATTTGGATCATATACATATGCCTTTATTAATATGGCGCTTGCAGCGTGACGCCAAAAGTACTTGGATACCTATTTTCATCTTCAACAGGAACTTAAGAAAAGCGCTAAACGCTGCGTGCCATTTTTTAATGTAGCTCAAAAAAGTGGAAGATTTTCCTAGAGG
>NDFZ01001526.1:0-14125 GCA_002192655.3 Mamestra configurata | reverse complement strand
TCGTTAACCACGTTCAGGTCCTGGAAGCTGCAGGTTTGGCATAAAGGGCAGGAATAGGTACATAATTTTGAAAGATGACTCTAATTTAAATTCACGAGTCCTACGTTATACTATTCTGAGTAAAAAGTGTCAGATAAAAGCTGGATTTTAGTTTTCTAAAGTCCGGATTACCGCAGTACCGGATTTAAAGAAATCAGACAGCGTATTTTTGAGCCGCTTACGATATATTATGTGGCCATTTGCAGAACTTGGTATAAGCAGGATTAGATGTTCCGGAAAGCGCTTATCATAGCTAATTCCCTGAGAAATATTATGTGGGACAAATACTTACTTCCGAGATTTTTTTTTTTTGTGTAAAATTCTTCTCCGAAATTTTACCCATACAATGTTTGCAAATCCTGGTATGGGAATGCGGCTCCTAGATTATATTTTAAGAATATTTTTTTGTTAGTTGACAACTACACTTCTACAAATACCGAGAAGTCTAGTTAAGAATATAATAGAACATTATTTCTTGGACTACATACTAGGCGAAAGTATTACTAGGCCGCGGGCGGTATTCGCTTCAAAGACAAACTATTATATGTGTAACATGAATACTCTATCAAGCGTCCCATAACTTAAGCATAAATGAGAAGATATTGGAAATCGACTAATCGACTCTGATTTTTAAACACTAAACATGACGCGAATTTTATTTTGTTTAGCAATGTTACTTCATGCGACTTGTCTTGTTTTATGTCCATACAAAAGTATGATAAGTTTTTAATTTACAATTCATACCTACGCGTATATTAAGTATAATTTACAATTTTGAAATTTATGGAGTCTATCAGTCAAGATAATATTTTTGTAAAACACAAGCTGATATAACTGTGTAGGAAAACCCTCTTGTCCTATGGTAGAAACCAGATAAATGTGCAATAACGGTCATTGACCCACATACATTTATTGACTTTATTAATATCAAAAACAGAAATAAAGCCATAAAGCTGGCCTGAATCGACTTCTATCGTGATCCTTTATGTTCCTAGTAATGAAAAACGGTTCATAATTTATTGTTCGCCTATCTACGAAGGGATACTAGAGAAAAGTCAATGTACTTTATTGCAAGTTCATCTGGCGCCTACCATAGGACAAGAAGTTCGAAGACATGACATCCATCAACCCGTACTGGGTCCATGTGGACTCTCTCACAGATAGAAGGCCTATGTCCCAGCAGTGGGCATTATATGCTGATTATATTTTATGTTGCTGGCAGATTAAAGAAAGCATTATTCCCTTCTCAAACGAAGGCGGCAATTTTGCAAGAAAAATTAAAAAAATAACATTCCCAATTTAATGTTACTGCCCATACAGCTTTTAAGTGATATTGAGATATTATTTAAGAACTTAATGTTATGATATTTCATCATTTGGTGTTGATTTTTTGTTGACTGTGACTTAGCGCTTTTTATTTTTATACTCATGGTTTTTATCTAAATGAATGAGCGGCTAAGAAACCTTAAAATCTAAATAATATCTTGCACTTATCTATGTAATATCAAATAACTTAATATCATATTTAAAAAATCTTAGATTTAAGAAGAAACAAAGTGAAAGAATAACATAATGGGAAAAGTGATATTCTTAAAGAAATAATTCCAATGAAAGACAGCTTCCATAATTTATATTTTAGTGGAATTGACTCATTTACAAAAATAAAGGTTAACAACAATGTTTGACATTAACTATTCTAAATGTCATTTTGTTAATTGATACCCGGTTTCTGGAAAGAAATTATCGACGCGTCATGTATGATTGACTGTTGAAAATTCATTCAACCAACAACTAACGCGCGACTAACAATGTCACATTAATTTTGCGATTATTTTCTTTCAAGAAACTGGGCCTTAATCAAATGTTTTATAGATCTCAAATACTTAGATGTTAAGTATGTATTTTTAAGTAGTTCAAAATAAACAGTTAAGTTTTTATCGATGTTTATTGTATAGCTATGTGCGCATGTAAATTTAATCTTTATGATTTGTCCTGAAATTAATATTATGGAAAACAGTATTGTACCTGATTTTAATTTTAAAGACTTACAGGTGCTCTGTCCAAAAAGTTTTAGGTAGGTATATTCAGTTGGAAAACGAAGTTTTTTTTAATAATTGTAATAATTTTTATACTTGTATTTGATTTTCGTCACTCTTTCACTGCTCCTTTTAGTTCCGAATTTTTGATTACCTTCTAAAATTGTAGCTTAAGCAAGTTACCGCAAATTTTGTTATATCGCATTTTATAATTACGTTTGTTATGGTATATGAATGTGCGTGAATCATAAAACGACGCTTTGTTTATCAGTAGAATTATGTATCTGTTTTATATTGATGTGCATAATATTATATATTGGGTATGTAAAGTGATAGTTTTGTATTATAAATTATAATATTAGCAATCCATTTTCATTTCGTTATATGATATGAAAACAGGGAATATAATAATTTGTATAGTATAATAAAAACGACGTGTATATATATAGACATAAATAATAGACCGTTTTGTTGATAATTATCAGTCAATTTTGTGAATTACATTCTAAGTATACTATATCATACTATTATGAATAAATAAATGAAATATAAAAAAATAATTGCTGTAGTTTTGAGCTATAACAGTTACCTGAACGATGGTCATCACAGTAGCGCCATCTATAACAACTGCATATAACTAAACTAATGCAGTAAATATTGTAATTTTTGACAGCACTATAACCATACAGAACTCAATTAGAAAGTTTATAAAATTGTGATAATTTGTTGGCGAATGAATGAATTTAAATATTAAAATAAATTATTTATGTGACTCAATTCGGTTGTATTATTTATCGTTTCCCAGAACAAGAAATAACCAGGATCGCTGAAGACACTGTCCCTTGTCGTCTTATCCAAATTTAGTTAGAGTCGACACAACGTGTCTACTTCCATCAACATCATATCAGCCGAGAGACGTCTATTGCTGAACATAGGCTTTTCCCAAGTGTCGCCACAAGAACCGGTCCTACGCATTTCGCATCCATCGGCTACCCGCGACCCTCACCAGGTCACTCCGTAAATGAACGCCCCAGTTTGACGGCAGTAATGAAAATAATGAATATTGTTTGAGTGTCATCTATACTTTGCTAATATAATAGCTGAAGAGTTTTTACGTTTGGGCGCGCTAATCTCTGGAACATACCAGTTAGATTTGGATTTTTTTTTAAATATGATAGCCACATTCATGAGGAATGCTATAGGCTATACGGGAACAGGAAAAACGAGATATTATGCGCGTACCAAGTCGCGGGCAAAAGTTAGCCTTAATATAAAAAAAGAAATTAAAAAGTAAACAACAATAGATCAGTCAGTCCGTTTAATAAATAATGTCATGTAAAAAAAAACAATCACAATTTCAGACATTTCTATAATATGAGAATGATTGTAATTATATTAATAATATAAACTATAATTNATGTGCGCATGTAAATTTAATCTTTATGATTTGTCCTGAAATTAATATTATGGAAAACAGTATTGTACCTGATTTTAATTTTAAAGACTTACAGGTGCTCTGTCCAAAAAGTTTTAGGTAGGTATATTCAGTTGGAAAACGAAGTTTTTTTAAGTAATTGTAATAATTTTTATACTTGTATTTGATTTTCGTCACTCTTTCACTGCTCCTTTTAGTTCCGAATTTTTGATTACCTTCTAAAATTGTAGCTTAAGCAAGTTACCGCAAATTTTGTTATATCGCATTTTATAATTACGTTTGTTATGGTATATGAATGTGCGTGAATCATAAAACGACGCTTTGTTTATCAGTAGAATTATGTATCTGTTTTATATTGATGTGCATAATATTATATATTGGGTATGTAAAGTGATAGTTTTGTATTATAAATTATAATATTAGCAATCCATTTTCATTTCGTTATATGATATGAAAACAGGGAATATAATAATTTGTATAGTATAATAAAAACGACGTGTATATATATAGACATAAATAATAGACCGTTTTGTTGATAATTATCAGTCAATTTTGTGAATTACATTCTAAGTATACTATATCATACTATTATGAATAAATAAATGAAATATAAAAAAATAATTGCTGTAGTTTTGAGCTATAACAGTTACCTGAACGATGGTCATCACAGTAGCGCCATCTATAACAACTGCATATAACTAAACTAATGCAGTAAATATTGTAATTTTTGACAGCACTATAACCATACAGAACTCAATTAGAAAGTTTATAAAATTGTGATAATTTGTTGGCGAATGAATGAATTTAAATATTAAAATAAATTATTTATGTGACTCAATTCGGTTGTATTATTTATCGTTTCCCAGAACAAGAAATAACCAGGATCGCTGAAGACACTGTCCCTTGTCGTCTTATCCAAATTTAGTTAGAGTCGACACAACGTGTCTACTTCCATCAACATCATATCAGCCGAGAGACGTCTATTGCTGAACATAGGCTTTTCCCAAGTGTCGCCACAAGAACCGGTCCTACGCATTTCGCATCCATCGGCTACCCGCGACCCTCACCAGGTCACTCCGTAAATGAACGCCCCAGTTTGACGGCAGTAATGAAAATAATGAATATTGTTTGAGTGTCATCTATACTTTGCTAATATAATAGCTGAAGAGTTTTTACGTTTGGGCGCGCTAATCTCTGGAACATACCAGTTAGATTTGGATTTTTTTTTAAATATGATAGCCACATTCATGAGGAATGCTATAGGCTATACGGGAACAGGAAAAACGAGATATTATGCGCGTACCAAGTCGCGGGCAAAAGTTAGCCTTAATATAAAAAAAGAAATTAAAAAGTAAACAACAATAGATCAGTCAGTCCGTTTAATAAATAATGTCATGTAAAAAAAAACAATCACAATTTCAGACATTTCTATAATATGAGAATGATTGTAATTATATTAATAATATAAACTATAATTACACCTTATACGAAGCGATTACTCATATTATGTTTTAAGTTAAAATTTGAATAATTCCAGGCACCATTTGAATATAATAAAACTTTAACATGTGAGTGACTATCCAATATTAACAAATGCTTAAAACTTTAACTTCATAAGAAAATTTAATAAAGAGGGAGCCACCGTCATCTGGACCATTGGATTTATTTGTTTCTCGATGTTTTTTAATCCATAACAAAAAGGATGTTATCTATTCGACAATATACTTCACTAGTCTTATGACCTGAGGGCCTAGCATGAATGTTTTTGACGTACCTATAGTAACGTAACGTAACATTTTACCATAACTATAATACTCGTTTCGGGCATAATATTTATTTAAATTGGATACTATATTCCTATTTTTGTATGAAACAAATTGTGTATGTCGCATAAAATTAAACCAAAATACCATGCAGTTATCGTTTTTTATATTCAAAACTAGTGGTCACAGCGAACTTCGTACCTTCGTATCAAAAATGGCGTCCAATTCGAAAATGATTTTTGTACCTAAAATTTTTTTTCCCTCAAATTTTCCAATGTTTTAATAGTTATTCTGCTATTCGGGGCAAAGACAAATCCAACAAAACAAAGATCTTCAAAATCGGCCCAGCCGTTCTTGAGTTGTAAATGGTGTAACTAACCCGACTTTGTTTTATATATATATGGATTCACTAACGTCAACGATACTGTAACGTTACTATACTTCAAAACATTCGTGCTATGCTCTCTGCTTCACCACCTACGATTAAGTTCCCGTTGATATGAACCTGGCCCTTAGTCCGCGTTTCCACCTGCAAGCAACTCGCATGCAAGTTTAATTGCATCGCGGGGCACAATCGAGCAAGGGATCACATTATACATCGGTAGCCTGCAATGTAATGCAACTTGCAAGCTAGTAGCAGGTGGAAACCTTGCCATACATATTTGTCGCTTTCTAACACAGTACATTCCAAATTAAGGACTATTTCCACGATGAAGCAAAAAAAAACGTTTGCGTCTCGGGACGCCCGACAGAAGTGATAACTTAAACTAATATAAGTTTAACTATTTAATATGGGAAGCGTCTGTCCGAAATACGACTAGCGCTTTGGGTTAGAAAGAGAGAGGAAGAGCCTGCCTGCCAGACAGACTGGCGCCGTAACACGTTACGTTACGAAGCGGCTTACCCTCCCATAAGAAGTTATCACTTCAAAATACCCCAGATAATGGTGGCACATTTAAGCTGCACAAAAAATAACAGTTAGTAATTATATTGGATAGTCACACAAGTCCTTTCCACCCCATCTTTTCAATAACAACATGAGCAACACGAACAATTATGAGCACAATATACATAAATATATTATTCTTGACAACACAATTTGCCATTAATGGACGGTTTCAATAACGTATCTATCTTTAACCAACTGTCAAATTTGCTACCAACAGTAGCTGAAACGTCATGTTACAAAGGCAAACATGACGTTTCAGCTACTGTTGGTAGCTGTTTTGACAGTTGGTCAAAGGTAGATACGTTATTGAGACTAGTCGTTAGAGTCTGTTACAGGGTTGTGCAAATATTATTTCCTACGAAATAGATTATGTTTAGGACCGTTTTACCACAAATTCAGACTTTTTCAACTTTTTTTTATAAGATGGGATTGTTCTTGACTCTTGTCACAGTCAGAGGTGACATAGACAAAGTCGACGATGAAGTGAGCTTACCCAGAAGAAGCCTGTTCATTCTAACTTTCAAGAGATTAGGTTTGAATGCGTTCGGAAACACAGACGCAGGTAGAGAGTTCCACTCCTTAACTGAAGCGATGGGCAGTTCTCGCATTTTCGCGTTCGCATTATCAGTAATTTCCATGCATTTTTACAAGTATTTGATTGATTATCGCTGAGATGTTATAGCGACTTGAATTCTAACGCTTTTTAAGTCGAGAAGTGGCCCGCTCACTTTACCAAGGCACTTTAATGTATCTTGGTTATTGCGACATAATAGAAAAAAAAATCACTCATTATTTTTCGCAAATGGGGAATGTAAATAACAAATAAAATACGATGCGTAATATATTTGCCACAGAATATCAAAAAGATAACTTGGCAAGTGGTAAAACAGCCCCTAAACATTATTTAATAGATTATTTCTGCTTACTTTTCACTAGTTTTAAAACTACAACAGCGTGAGAGCTATCGGCAGGCAGAAGTCTGAACGATATGTACTAAAATTCGTAACATTTCTATTAAAATATACTATAGTCGTTGCATTCCAAGAGCGCACGGAAATCATTGGATTTTGAACCTTACATCCATGACAATAGAAGTGATAACGCGCACTCGTAAACCGCAACTGCGCTTGATTGTCGTAAAAACAATTTGAATTCTTAATATATAAATAATATATATTTTATAATATAATTAAGTATAATTATATTATAAAATATATAATTATAAATTTCTCTGTTGAGATTTTAAGTTGTGAATGATTATAAAACTAAAAAATATACATATAGGGTGCGAACTGACTAGTTTAAAGATGAAATGAATGTGATGGTTTACGACGCAAGTTTTTCAATCCTACAGCTTTATAGGGCAGTGTTGCCGGGCTTTTGAAAGCATAAAATCAACTGGTACATTTGGTTAACGTTTTGAACGCCAGAGCATAAACGCATCGGCGTGCCCCTGACGCCAAGCCACAAATTTACCGTACTTTTTGTCACGTATTTGTGACGTTTGGCGTACAGGGCACGCGCTTGCTTGTCACCTATACGTGACAGTGGCGTTCAAAAGGTTAAAGAACTTTACATTTGACATCTACAAACAATTAACTTACACAAAACAAAGAACAGTTACAACTTTCAAATCATTATTGACCACCACAGTTTTTCTGTACCCAAAGGACCGGTTTCCGTATCGAGAATTTAGAGTTAATAACGTGCCCAATCCCATTCTAAATTCAGAAATCGATGGTAACTCAACCAGCACTAATATAAAATGATTTTTTACTTAAAAAACCCGACAACACTCACATTAAATTTAGTACCTCTAAACCCAACCCCATAATTCATAAAACATTCCTAGATTTCAGGTTGAATATCATACTCCTAAAATAAAAATTCATGACTATCACAAGACTATGTTTGCACAACCCTGCCTACCCTCTACCTTCATGTAGGCTCTATAGTAATGAGGTGCTGGTTGGCAGTCACCTATTCCGTTGCGTCACCACTTCGGCCCCTTGTCGCACGAATCTGAACATTCCGTTGGATATCGCCACCACGGGCGAGAATAGACGGAGAGGGTATTCGCTGGAAAAGAAAGAATGGTAAGATTTTATACAACTAATAGATAAAGAATGGAGCGCAGCATTCAGAGGGGTAATTCTCGTATTTCTAAAGAGGGTTCGGATGCGCGAAGGCAGTTGCAAAACTGAAAAAACAACGAGTTGCATTCCGGGAGTGCCGGCAGAAGTGAAAACTTGAACATTAACGTTGTTCATTTTTGATATTTTACGGATATAAAATATAATATATATTTATTTTGCGGCGGTCTACCAGGTTCGCTGCCACCCGCGCACCAGTGCGTGTAGCGCTGCCTAAGTGGCGGGCGTGTTGGCGCCTTGTAAAGTTTATAGAATCAAATAAATCTGGCGTGGGACGCTGTGTTTGCAGCGGCACTGTTCTTAAAATTTCAAAATTTTGTAACGTATTTGTGGTTTTTTCGCATCTTGAACAGTTTCGTTTTTACGTGTGAATAACATGAAACGTGGCCTTGCGGTTGAACTTCTTGTTTGTAGGTGGCAGCGAACCTGCTACTCTCCCTCCGTCTTACGAATTTTCGATCAGGTCACGTGTCCTGACGCGAGTTTAACATTTTTTACCCATACCAAAAAGTGCACAACGCCACTAAAAAAGTTTTCACTTCAAAAAAACACCTCCAATTTCCCTTCATTTTGAAAAGTTATTGACATCCATGTTTGACGCTGAGATGATATTGCAATGTAAGTGTGAGAATTGGCCATCAGACGNAGACTGGCGCCGTAACACGTTACGTTACGAAGCGGCTTACCCTCCCATAAGAAGTTATCACTTCAAAATACCCCAGATAATGGTGGCACATTTAAGCTGCACAAAAAATAACAGTTAGTAATTATATTGGATAGTCACACAAGTCCTTTCCACCCCATCTTTTCAATAACAACATGAGCAACACGAACAATTATGAGCACAATATACATAAATATATTATTCTTGACAACACAATTTGCCATTAATGGACGGTTTCAATAACGTATCTATCTTTAACCAACTGTCAAATTTGCTACCAACAGTAGCTGAAACGTCATGTTACAAAGGCAAACATGACGTTTCAGCTACTGTTGGTAGCTGTTTTGACAGTTGGTCAAAGGTAGATACGTTATTGAGACTAGTCGTTAGAGTCTGTTACAGGGTTGTGCAAATATTATTTCCTACGAAATAGATTATGTTTAGGACCGTTTTACCACAAATTCAGACTTTTTCAACTTTTTTTTATAAGATGGGATTGTTCTTGACTCTTGTCACAGTCAGAGGTGACATAGACAAAGTCGACGATGAAGTGAGCTTACCCAGAAGAAGCCTGTTCATTCTAACTTTCAAGAGATTAGGTTTGAATGCGTTCGGAAACACAGACGCAGGTAGAGAGTTCCACTCCTTAACTGAAGCGATGGGCAGTTCTCGCATTTTCGCGTTCGCATTATCAGTAATTTCCATGCATTTTTACAAGTATTTGATTGATTATCGCTGAGATGTTATAGCGACTTGAATTCTAACGCTTTTTAAGTCGAGAAGTGGCCCGCTCACTTTACCAAGGCACTTTAATGTATCTTGGTTATTGCGACATAATAGAAAAAAAAATCACTCATTATTTTTCGCAAATGGGGAATGTAAATAACAAATAAAATACGATGCGTAATATATTTGCCACAGAATATCAAAAAGATAACTTGGCAAGTGGTAAAACAGCCCCTAAACATTATTTAATAGATTATTTCTGCTTACTTTTCACTAGTTTTAAAACTACAACAGCGTGAGAGCTATCGGCAGGCAGAAGTCTGAACGATATGTACTAAAATTCGTAACATTTCTATTAAAATATACTATAGTCGTTGCATTCCAAGAGCGCACGGAAATCATTGGATTTTGAACCTTACATCCATGACAATAGAAGTGATAACGCGCACTCGTAAACCGCAACTGCGCTTGATTGTCGTAAAAACAATTTGAATTCTTAATATATAAATAATATATATTTTATAATATAATTAAGTATAATTATATTATAAAATATATAATTATAAATTTCTCTGTTGAGATTTTAAGTTGTGAATGATTATAAAACTAAAAAATATACATATAGGGTGCGAACTGACTAGTTTAAAGATGAAATGAATGTGATGGTTTACGACGCAAGTTTTTCAATCCTACAGCTTTATAGGGCAGTGTTGCCGGGCTTTTGAAAGCATAAAATCAACTGGTACATTTGGTTAACGTTTTGAACGCCAGAGCATAAACGCATCGGCGTGCCCCTGACGCCAAGCCACAAATTTACCGTACTTTTTGTCACGTATTTGTGACGTTTGGCGTACAGGGCACGCGCTTGCTTGTCACCTATACGTGACAGTGGCGTTCAAAAGGTTAAAGAACTTTACATTTGACATCTACAAACAATTAACTTACACAAAACAAAGAACAGTTACAACTTTCAAATCATTATTGACCACCACAGTTTTTCTGTACCCAAAGGACCGGTTTCCGTATCGAGAATTTAGAGTTAATAACGTGCCCAATCCCATTCTAAATTCAGAAATCGATGGTAACTCAACCAGCACTAATATAAAATGATTTTTTACTTAAAAAACCCGACAACACTCACATTAAATTTAGTACCTCTAAACCCAACCCCATAATTCATAAAACATTCCTAGATTTCAGGTTGAATATCATACTCCTAAAATAAAAATTCATGACTATCACAAGACTATGTTTGCACAACCCTGCCTACCCTCTACCTTCATGTAGGCTCTATAGTAATGAGGTGCTGGTTGGCAGTCACCTATTCCGTTGCGTCACCACTTCGGCCCCTTGTCGCACGAATCTGAACATTCCGTTGGATATCGCCACCACGGGCGAGAATAGACGGAGAGGGTATTCGCTGAAAAAGAAAGAATGGTAAGATTTTATACAACTAATAGATAAAGAATGGAGCGCAGCATTCAGAGGGGTAATTCTCGTATTTCTAAAGAGGGTTCGGATGCGCGAAGGCAGTTGCAAAACTGAAAAAACAACGAGTTGCATTCCGGGAGTGCCGGCAGAAGTGAAAACTTGAACATTAACGTTGTTCATTTTTGATATTTTACGGATATAAAATATAATATATATTTATTTTGCGGCGGTCTACCAGGTTCGCTGCCACCCGCGCACCAGTGCGTGTGGCGCTGCCTAAGTGGCGGGCGTGTTGGCGCCTTGTAAAGCTTATAGAATCAAATAAATCTGGCGTGGGACGTTGTGTTTGCAGCGGCACTGTTCTTAAAATTTCAAAATTTTGTAACGTATTTGTGGTTTTTTCGCATCTTGAACAGTTTCGTTTTTACGTGTGAATAACATGAAACGTGGCCTTGCGGTTGAACTTCTTGTTTGTAGGTGGCAGCGAACCTGCTACTCTCCCTCCGTCTTACGAATTTTCGATCAGGTCACGTGTCCTGACGCGAGTTTAACATTTTTTACCCATACCAAAAAGTGCACAACGCCACTAAAAAAGTTTTCACTTCAAAAAAACACCTCCAATTTCCCTTCATTTTGAAAAGTTATTGACATCCATGTTTGACGCTGAGATGATATTGCAATGTAAGTGTGAGAATTGGCCATCAGACGCTATACCTAGTTAACCTTTTGAACATCATTGTCACATATATGTGACAAACGAAAGCTTACCCTGAACGCCAAATGTCACAAATATGTGACAAAAAATACGGCGTATTTGTGGTTTGGCGTCGGGGGCACGCGCGTGCGTTTATGCTCTGGAGTTCAAAAGGTTAAGTAAGTAACAGCTATATATATAGTTGAGTTATTATTATTATTTATTCATTCATTCATATATATTAGTATTTTTTTATTAATTCAAAGTAACTCTATATGTAATATTATATTTTGGGCTCGCCACCACATTATTCTCAACCAATGCACCTCTAGCAATGTATTCAACAGTGGCGACCACCAGAAAAACTCATATGCATAAGCAAAAGAACACAGTTTATCATTTCTATGAAAGGAGTAACAAAAAAATATAACTTCCATGAGCATTGACATGTTATTTAAAACATGAAAAGTCAATTCAACGATAATAAAATTCTATGGCCCAAGAATGTTAGGGATTACCAAATAATAATCCATTTATCTCTTTATCTCGTTCTAGGTCGAATTGTACTCCAAAGTCCAATTGGTCTGAATGTCACTGTGGGTATATTTTTACCGACTGCCTCAGAACGAGGGTAATATTTTGGAGTGTTTGCCTTGTACCAAAAAACCCGACCACAAAACGACTACAGAGTCCCAGACAAGTCAGTTTTTAATTTTGATGCAGTTCTTGCATTTATTTTTCAATCACAGATTGTATGCGACCAGCTGCCTCAATAATTAATTTGTTTGGCAATTCTTGTTCTTTTGTTTTAGAGAAAAAAAAACATTGACAGTTCAAAGCATATTTCCGATCACATAAGATTTGAAAATGATTGCAATACGAGAAACTTACCTTCCTATAACAGGAGTAGCTTCGTTACCACTCAATATAAATATGGGGAAGAATAAGGAGAAGACGCAACCACTGGAACAAAATGAAAAGCATTCCATTAAAACAATATTTGAATAACATAACAAAAATGTTTATTTTCTCTTCCACAACGGTGCCTTATAACTAACATATATATATATATATATATATATGTGTAGACTATATTTACCAAATGTTCGTGGAAAATCCCGGAATCATAAATGGAATGATAAATCACAATTGACAATTAAAACCCGGGATTATAAAAACATGAAGTGGACTTTGAGTATAGTTACAAATTATTGATTAAAAGAATCAA
This sequence comes from Mamestra configurata, assembly GCA_002192655.3. Taxonomy (NCBI): domain Eukaryota; kingdom Metazoa; phylum Arthropoda; class Insecta; order Lepidoptera; family Noctuidae; genus Mamestra; species Mamestra configurata. The sequence goes on along the minus strand of NDFZ01001526.1, from coordinate 1,007 downwards.
AAGAAGAAAGAGTTGTGCGAAAACAAAGCTATTTAATTTAACAGTTTTAGTAGGTACGGAACTCTAAAAACATAATAAGATTCTTTATTATAATAATTAAATGTATTCAAAGCGCAACAACAAGTAATTTGCAATTTTTTCGATCCCGGGATACAATCGTCATGTTTATGAGTCTGGGATTTTAGAAGAGGTATTCATTCTTCATTTCTTCAATCTGTCAAATTCTAATTATTATTTCTCATTTCTACTAATGTCCCACTGTTTGTTACTCTTTCACGCAAGAAACTACTGAACGTATTTTGATGTATCAATGGGACCTGGAGACGGTTTTGTATTGGCTACTTTAACGCGAGTGAAGCCGTTTAGTTAGGGTTGCCAGGCGTCCGGATAACGCCGGACATAGTTAGGCTTTTAGAATGCGTGTCCGGCCAAATTAGACGGTGTCCGGCCTGTTTGGCTTTGCTTAGCGTTTTCAATTCTACCAATCACTTTAATTTTCTCCCAAAAATTGCACAATTAAGAAGACTGGTCGTTAATAATTTTATTTTTTCATTATAAGTTTTTAAATCATATTTATAATAATAATAATCAAACAAGCTTGGATTTACTTAAAAAGGATTTTGCTAAATATTATTTAAAAAACACACAATTCTGAATAGGATAAGTTGTCCGGCATTTTTATCCAATTTTACCCAAAAGTCCGGCTAAATTGGCTGGTCTATTCGGCTTTCCAATTTTAAGACCTGGCAACCCTACGCTTATATAAACAGTATATCGTAGTCCAGTACTAACACTAGATAAGATAAGAAATCGATAAGGAAATATTTCTGGACTTTACACTACCTAATCTAGGTACTAGAAGATGCTGTGATTACGAACCAATTATTATCTTTCAAGCGTTCTGATAACGGCAATGTGTACTCTGTCCTTTTGTTTTAGCGGTCATTTACAAGCCATAGCGTTCTAGGTACTAGGTATTAAGCTCAGCGACCGAATACGTAATACCA
>NDFZ01001525.1:0-14116 GCA_002192655.3 Mamestra configurata | reverse complement strand
ATGCGCCTGCTGCGGGCCGGGAGAGTGGTTGTGATCTCCCTCTCCCTTTCCGCAGCCTCCTTCAGTGGGTGATTCTATTCCAACTTTCTGACTTTCATTGAAAAAAAAGAGAAATGGCATATTATGTAGTTTGTGTCANTCTATTCCAACTTTCTGACTTTCATTGAAAAAAAAGAGAAATGGCATATTATGTAGTTTGTGTCATTTCTTACGTTTCTGTTTTTTATACATGGATTTAACCAGGGACGGACGCGAGAGGTCGCCGCCGCCGATCGCTTGGACGAGGACACGGCAGTGCTCAGCCCAAGCAGGGCAGACCTCCACCGTATGCTCCACCGTGTCCTCTGGGCGATCCTTACAGTACTGACACCCGGGCGTGTCTTCCCGCTGAATCCGAAACAGGTACCTCCCGAAACAGCCGTGTCCGGTGAGTACCTACGTCAGGCGGAAGGTGAGGACGCCGTGGCGCCTCTCCAGCTACTCCCCAAAGATTGGCCTTACCGCCGCAATTGTGGCGTGCCCAGTTCTGGGTCGCGATAGTCGCCGTCTCCATACCGCCATGGTATCCTGCCGGAGCTCTGCCCGCCGCGCTGTGGCAACGGAGTTTCGCCCCGGCGAAGCGCCTCCACGCGCCACGCATAAACGTGCGCGGGCATAAACGTGTTCTTGGCAAGACTGGAGTCAGATTTTTGCTGGCTTCTGAAAATCCGTAATGACTGCCAAAGATCTACAAATAACGGCCGGGACCAACGGCTTAACGTCCTTTCCGAGGCACGAAGGAAATTCGGTATGTTGAGATGGTCACTCATCCTCAGACCGATCTCGGAACGCGTTGCTTAACCTTGAAGATCGACCCGTGCGGTTGTTATTCTCTAGCAAGCAATACAACCATTTAATGAAATTGTCGGCCACATCATGAAATGGCCAATTCTACGATATGGCCACGACATATACACATTTCTTAAGAATTGTTATTTTTCGATGGAAACAACTGAACAATTTTAACGCTTTGAGCTTCGGTTGAAAGATCAAGCAATGTCCTATTTCTTAAATGTGATGATTCAAACTAACATTTGGTTTGTAAGTAAAAACCTCGAATTTTCCATATTTTATTGTCATCAAAATATCAAATATTGAGTTAAAACAAGCGATCAATTTTTCTTAGTTTTTTTTTTAACTCAGTGTTGATCGGATTAGGTATTGAAGAGAATGATAAAATCACAAAATTCTGACTTATAAATCGTTGCGAAGGTGAACGAAATTGTATCCAAAAATAATATCTAGTACCAAGGCAACAGCAGTACAAAGGAGGCGTGATCATTGATCACAACCCTGGTTCAAGATGGATTAGAGGTTTCAGCGGAGAGAGAGATGGAGCCATGTAGGTCAAATAGCACCAATTATTTTTCACGACGGAATCATGATGGAATTGGTACTTCATAGTATAGGCCCAGGTTGTCTTACGAGGTTTTCCCCCATCGATATCAGTGATGCCCAAGATAACCTCATCAAACCTGTGTGTCACAAGAATTTTAAAATTATCTGACATTCTATGATAATATTTGTCATGGAATGTTAGATGATTTAAAAATTCTCATTAAAATACTCAGTAAATTCAATAATTTCTCGTCATCTGCCTAGCCTTTTCCCCACAAAATAGGCACCCAGTCAAACCGGGTTCAACTGAATACTAGTGATTTACGTGGAGCGGCTGCCTACCAGATCTCCACACCCATTAACTGGGTAAAACGGTACTTTTTGATAGGACTGTTCTCAGATTTTCTGGCTTCTGAAAATCCGTATCCGTCTGCCGAAGATCTACAAATGGCAGCCGGAACCAACGGCTTAACGTGCTTTCTGAGGCACGGAGAAAACTCGGTATATTAAGATGGTCACCCATCCACAGACCGACCTCGGCAAGCGTTGCTTAACCTTGAAGATCGACCCGTGCGGCTGTTATTATTTAGTCACTCAACAATATCTAAGTATAAATGATTGCCTTTCCCCGGCGTTTTCCTGGAACACGTACTCGTACATGACATCGTATCGTGTGTAAATGGGATTATGATGGCGGCTGACAGCTAGCTGATGCCTTCCTGGCGCTTTGTGGTCGTTCCAAATAATATCAACCGCGCGGTAGGGGACGATATGTATTGTGTAGGTGACTCCGGTTCATGTAAGACTATGAATGTAACCTATGGTATGTTCTGATCTATTAAGATGTATATGATATCTACTGCCAGCGCGCAGCGGCTTCACATGCGTGGTAGTCAAATGTTTAAAATATTAGATAAATAGAAAAGCACCTAACGTCAGGTACTGTGAATTAATGAAAATTACTTCCATCATTAATTAGATTGGTTAATACGGGTTAGAAGAAAAAATATTCATTACGAGAAAAGATGTTAATATTTAAAATTCAAAATTCCAGATTCGGGATTCAAAATTCAAGATTCGGGATTCGAGATACAAGATACTGGATTCGACTTCGAGATTCGGGATTTGAGATTCAAGATTCGATATCCAAAAATCGGGACTCGGGATTCGTGATTCGCGTTCAGAGGTTCGATATCCTCGATTCGATTTAAGATTCGGGATTCGGGCATCGGGATTACAGGTTCGAGAATCAAGATTCTAGATTTTACTATTAACTTAGGGACATTCGTTAGTTTCCTAGAATAAGTGTTTGTAATAGCAATTTTTCTCTGCTCTTTGAACCCCAACTGATATTATTTCTAAATTACCTTTAATCAAATTGTAATAAACGAGTCGTTCGTACGTACATACCATGCGCCACCACCTGGGTAAACTTTCATACATTCCAATTTACATGTATGCTAATTTCGAAACCACTGCCGCTGAATTTTGGTACAGTTTTCACCATAAATTACTATGTTTTTGTGAGGCAGATTCTGTGCACCTTTTGTTCGTAGTCCTTCATGCGCGGACGGTATATTTTTTGGTTTTATTTCCTTCACTTTCTCAAATTACTAGAATGTAACTCCACGACTGCTCCTCGAGGGAGCAGGTGGAGATACACACTCTCTTGTCGAAGCAAAAGCAATTTTTCCTCTTTGCATATTTTGGCAGGTATACTCTTATGTCTAATTTGATCTAAGCGACAGCATATTTCCATGAATCAATTGTATTTCTAGAGACTGATTATTTTGTTTATTTCTTATGTCAGAGAACTGATCTATTCATGGTGGTTTTTCAAGGCACTATACTTGAATTTATAAGTAAAGGTAACTTCAATTCATTGTCATTAAGTCAATCATTATGTATTATTGGAATTTGTATGTTCGGAGTTTGTACTTTGTCTTGTATGTCATAAAGATGGTTGTTTCAAAGTTTGATATTATCTCGAATTCTGAATAATTCAAATAATGACATAAATAATGACATATCTATACTATCCATTAAAACCTTAGAATGTAACACATACCATATCCAACTGTATGAATCCGCTTATTTGTTCGAACACAAACGCCCAAAACCTGGCTACCATTTCAGAACTCATTGATCAGTTGATTCCCGAGCAATACATCTCTAAACAATTGCAGTTAGCGCAGTAACCATGCATCACTGTAACAAATGAGTCCAAAAAGTTAATAAAAATATGTACTACATCACTGTCAGGGTAACTACTAGTATTGGTAGTAAATAACCGAGCAGCTCCGGGAAATATCCTAGTAGTGCCAGAGAGCTATGTAATAGATCGTACTGTAGCGATACAATACATCACGACTCCAATTATTAGGTTACAGATACTATTTTCTAGCGAAGAAGAATGATCAAATAGATGAGAGCTTGAATTTATAGAGACAGGTATTGTTCCTGTAGTACTAATAATATTGAAAATGTGAGCGTCGGTGTATTTTAGTTGTTTGTGCATCAATCATGCATCAACGGTAGAACTGATTTTGATGAAATTCGGAAAAGGGATCGACATGGACTTGGACATTTTGCCTCGAGAAAACTTTTTCCAAAAAAATATAATAATATAATATATATACTTATAATAATTTTAATTATTAATAAAATAATTAGTCCAAGTCCAGACCAGCTCATAGTTAAATATCTACTTTGCTTTGGGATTGACATAAACCTAACAATATGTCACTTTACTAGATTTGATTGATTTTAAGTTGAGGAGATGATTGTTTTTGCATAGTTAAAACTTCAATCGGTTAATAAACAATAAAGTTATGCCCGAATAGATAACCCCAAAAACGTGTTAATTCAGGTTGACTTGTTTGCATCTGCGCACCCCTTCACAGCGTACCGGCGTGATGTTATGTTATGAACTGGTGTAATCAATAAATAGACATGCAATTTCAGCAATCCCGGGAGATTTGCTATCATTTATTGAAGAGTTCCGGTAATGATCTGATGAAGGGTTTCAGAGGTAGGTAACTTCCTCCGAAACCCTTCATCAGATCATCACCAAATTGAAATGGGGCTAGTTTGGGAAAATACTCTTCCAAACAAAAAAATAATCATCCAAATCGGTTGACAATTGGCGAAAACATCGCTAAACAAACATTTTTCCTGGGATCCCAGCATCAGATCCTGACTTATACCTTCCATCATCAGCTCAGCAAGATGAGATGTTTATTACCAGGCACAAATATCTGAATTACGTTAGAAAGTATATGAAAAACATTGTATGTGCCTTTAAAATTTGAGGGTTGCCCTCGATTTCCCTGCGATCCCATCATCAATTTCTGACTTGGTGCCAATGGGACTACCTCAGAAGTATAGAGTTTCGAATAAAAAAAGAATCATCAAAATCAATTCATAATTGACGGAATGATCGCATAACAAACATACAAAAAAAAAACAGTCGAATTGAGAACCTCCTCCTTTTTGAAGTCGGTTAAAAAGTTGATGTTTCGATAATTTTTAATAAACCGTGTAAACTGTTGTGCAATATAACAAAAACATGTCTGAATGAGAACTATTTTAAACGAAATGGAAATTGAATTGTTGAACAATGTAATTCAGAAATCAAACAGTACCTAGTGATTCATAAAATGTTTATATCTCATTAAAATCAACTATTAAATACTACGTAATACTAAAAACGCTTTCCAATTACTTTTGTGAGAAAGTCAACACTTTAGGCTAGCCGCACACACAAAATAATGTTGACAATAAAGTACGTATTATCAATAATATTGTGTGTGTGCGGCCTGTATTGCGGTATTGTTCAATATTATTGTGGATTATCCAGAAATTCACGTCATTGTCACGTCAATATCGGGGGGAGGCAGGGGTATTGTCAATAATATTGAAATTGACAGGCCGCGCGCCCGCACACGACGGGCGCGCGGCAATATTTTAGTTGAGAAAAAGATTTCAAAGCAGGCGGACGTTCGTGTTTTTTGTTCAAAATGGAGGACGAAAATAGTATCCAAAGCGAAAATAGTGTTGATACTGTTGATGATAGCACTCTCACGGAAAAACACTATTTGTCAGTGTTTATTAAAACGTGGGAAACTTATCCAGAATTATGGAATACATCCTGCAAATCATATCGCGATACAGTTAAGAAAAATAATGCGCTTGATAAGTTGCTCGATATTTATAAAAAAATCAAACCAAATAGCACTAGAGAAGACGTAAAGAAAAAAATTAATTCACTACGAACAAATTTTCGGAAAGAATTAAAGAAGATTCACAAATCGAAATCATCGGGAAAGGGAACCGATGAGGTTTACGTCCCGTCTGCCTGGACGTATTATGAATTGCTGTTTTTATCAAATGATGAACAACCAGTAAAGCAACCAGAAAAGAAAACAATAGAGGTTTGTATTATATTTTAATAAGTTTATTAATTACTCTCCGTAGGTTAGTTCAAAAAAAACTTATATTAGGTATTTAAACTACAAAAGTACTGACAATAATTGTCTCTTATTATTTTAGCATTTATAGTCGCATTTCTAATTTGAGTTGACTGTAGATTAGTTATACTGACTGATGGTGATTCCTTTTCTTGGTTTAAATAAAGGGAAGCATTTTCTTTAATTAAAAAGTTGTGTAAGTAACAACAGGTTAAAGTCAGTATCGTTGCTTTGTCTGGTTCTAGATTTATAGCCTTTTGAAAAATACCAAAACGTTTAGCCAAGATACCAAACGCACACTCAACCGTTGATCGAGCCCTTGATAGTTTTTGATTGAATATCAGCTCATTCGAGCTGCAGTTTTTCTGTGAGTATGGTTTCATCAAATTTGGGCCCAAAGCGAACGCTTCATCAGCCACAAATACGTAAGGGAAAAAGTGTGTCATGTTTGAAAGATTTATTGGGTTAGGCAAGTTAAGTAGACCTTGTTCGTAAGACTGCCAAAATTTTGAATAGAATAGGACTCCACCATCAGATATCCGACCATTGATACCAACATCAACCATCATGAATTCTTTACGAGCATTTACTAAAGCCAATAAAATAATACTATGGAATCCTTTATAATTAAAGTAACGTGAGCCTGCATTTTTGGGCATAATAATTCCAATGTGCTTGCCATCCAGCGAGCCTAAGCATGTAGGGAATCCATGAATGCGTCCAAAATCATCGGCCACTTCTCTCCACTCTTGCTGGGTTGAAGGAGTCTAAAACAATAAAAGAAATAAACATTATCATTCTGTAATTAACATTTTGTTTACTTTTCTTTATATATTATAGGAAAACAAAGAAAATTATCAAGACAAATATTCGATTAGCTCAATGGATCCACCTCCAAGTCCAGTATCGGTTAATAAGAAGAAAAGGAAAATGGTCAATGACCAGCAAAACCTTTTGCACAGAACGTTATCATTTTTGGAGAAGGATTCTTCTGAGAATCAAGAAGAATATCATCTTGCCAAAGTCTGGGCCAGTAAAATGACAAAACTGGAGTCTACGCAAAAACTTTTTGCAGAAAAGGCAATTAACGATATTTTATTTGAGGCACAACTTGGAAAATTAAACAAAAACTCCGTCAAAATTAATGAGCATGTACCATATACTTCATCACCTTTGCCACCTAGACAGTCACTAGATCATTCCAGATTAAACTATATTCCATCACCTAATCAATCACCAAGCACACAAGATTCAATTTTGAGATACAGTTTAACTCCTTCACCTCATTCCATGTATACCAATGAACATAATACGGATAATACTATTACTATGACACCTCCGCAGACTTTGTCTAAGCCTCTAATTCACCATCAACCAATTGTAACCACTGGTGTTCCATCTCAAATAATATTAAGGCCTCCACTGACACGATTGCAACAGTTTGGGTATGGTCCACAAGACACAATATTTGATAAAAATAACCAAAATAATAATATAACTTCTAATGTTATAACAATTGAAGCCGACGTACATGCCGAGTATACTCCAAAAGAAGATTTTTCAAATTTTTTTCAGTCTTTTAATTAGTTGTAAATATAGTAAAATAAAAACTACAATTTATTACCACTTGTATTAGTAAAAATGATTATAATATTTTATTTGTTTTACCTACTTCAAATCAAAATCAAAGTGGATTTATCACAAAAAACAGCAGAATACACATACATAGTAATGGTAGTATGATTATTATCTAAGTGATTACCAAATACTATAACGTAAATGTTTAAATATAGGTAATTACGACTTACTTTTAAACAATCTTGTAAGACGTAAATTAACGTGTTACAAGTGTCCAGAACAGCTCCGCTTATAGCCCTTGGGGATATTAAAGTGGAATACTTCAAGTCTTCAAAACTTCTGCCGGTCGCTAAAAAGCGTAAAGTAACTGCCAACTTCTCCTCAGGCGTTAGCGATTTTCGCATGAGTGTATCTTTTTTCTTCAAGTAAGGTGAAACTAAAGATAATAGTTTTTGGAAGCTGCTATCTCTCATTCTCATGTAATTTTTAAAATCATTTTCTTCTGTAACTCGTAGTTCATTTATTAGATTAAAGTGATTTAACTCAGCTTTTTTTCTCATCCAGTCCTTTATCCATCGTTTCTTTCTTGATTGCTTTTTTTTAGATAGTAAAATTAATGCAATACTCAATGCAACGATTTTTTTCTTTCTATCCATTATGTGAAACGTGCGCACATAATCTAGCTGCGGAGCGACTGACTCAGATTGTACCATGAAAAATTGCCAATAATATTGCGTAGTGTGCGGGGACCATATATTGGTGAAGATTTTTGACAATCTTGCATTGACAATATTATTTTGTGTGTGCGGCTAGCCTTATACGATATTTATTTTCAATATTCATTCATCTTTTAAACTGAATTCAATATTGATTCACCGACATAAAGTTCATTCCGTTACATAAATTTGAATAACGCTTTTAAAGTCTGTGCATTAAAAATGCAGTATTATTTTAAATAAATGAATTTCCCGTGTCCGGCCCGGACGGACGCCGGACGAGTGCCGGACGGGTAGCGGACGGACGTCGGGTGGGCTTCCGCGGCCGGTAATTCGATTACTCTTTGACTCGTGGTCGCCGTGGTAACGCGGTTAGCCTGGCCATGGCGACCCTAAGTGCAGTAATTGTAGCAGATAATCACGTCTGGTGCCATCATGTTGTGTTGTGTCTGGTGTTTAACTGATCACAGTTTGGAAATCACAGTGACAAGAGTTTTAATGTTTTTTTATCATTATGATGCAAGTGGGAAAACTTTGTCATTTATAGCGAGGCGGAAAAAACACACGAACCGAAAACAAAGCCATTATGGAGCCGAGAGACTGAAATGACAAACGTCCACGTGTACTTAACGACGTTTTTCAACACATTTACTCAAACAAGTTAAGTGAAACTGATCAAATATAAATATAACCTTACATATGAAGCTAATTCTATATATTTTATAAGTCTCCTTTCATATACAACTAATTATTAGTATTTTAAATCATGTAAGCTACACAAAAATTCAACCAAACCCTTCATAACCCCAGTCTATTTGACTGAAGCACATCACTAAACAAGCCCGCAAACAGCGCCATTAGAGCACATCATATCAGTTGACGACGCCATTACGCAGGTACAACACTACGTTCTACGTTATATATTGTACGTTATATGTTGAACGTTATATGTTATACTAAATGCGTGTTTACTATCGTTAACCCCTGGAGCGTTCATTAAACTAATTTCCTTTGTAAGGCTTGCTGTGGATAAGGCGATTAGTCGGCTAGTTTTGTTGATGAGCGATCTCTGTTACGATAATACCTTTGAGTTTCGGCTTACAGTTTAGATGTGACTAAACAATAACTATTGTACGATATCTATTAAATCTTGGATCACTATGGCAATTACGATTGTCATTGCTCACCTAGCGGATTGATCAATCTGGACAGTTATTACACAATCATAATTAAGCTTTAAGATACTCTACTCTCTCAAAAGACTACGATTTGCCAAAGGAAAAGATAGATTCCATTTAGTAGATGCACTTACAGCGGGCTGGTAATGTTTTAGGCTGTCAAGTCTTTACTAAACTAGTGCTAACAGTATCTAAAGGACCAGTATCTTCGTCTGATTAAGGTATAATTTATGTTTAGCCTATTCCACCCCACTGCAGGGCAAAGGCCTCCCTTTCTTCCTCTCATTCTTCCCGCCTCTGGGCTAGTATGAACCAATACTATCGATAGGCGTCCAGCTTGTCCCGCCATCTCCGCCTGGGTAAATATATAAAAATAACAATGAGAAAAAACATTAGAATTTAAGAAACATAAAGACTTCGATCTATTTTATCCTTTATTTGAGCATAGCGATTTTGACTCTCCGACAATATAATCGTCACGTGCATGTCTTTCCTTAGCATGAAGCTCGCGACCCAGCCGCACCTAGGCGCGGTTGTTACAGCGCTTATAGTGGACTGACCGCTAACCAAACGGTTATCACAATTACCGGACGAGCTCTAGTTCAACTCAATTACTGAGCCTACAGACTTAAGGTGGTGTCTTGTTATTCGCGAGACTTTGTCTTCAGGAATGCGTCTGGTTTGTGAAGTTTTGCAGAGTTTAACATTCCAAAGGCTTGAATAATCATATTTTCTGGATAGTTAAATTCAGTACACGCTTCTGCTAGTAGCTTAGCCCACGTGGAAGGCGATATTAACTCCAAGGGAACATATTCCCGGGATAGAAAATCTTATTTCTAATTCCAGGTCATGGTCTACCCATGTCCTAAGTTTCATATAAATCTATCGACAATAAACAGATAGTCAGAAAAGTACGGATTCTTAAGTCAGAATTAGGGCTGGATATAAAGTCTCTACCTATAACATGAAACCACACGGACTTACTGGGCCGATGACATGGTGAGGGTCACGGAAGTATAATGGATGCGAAGCACAGGCCCAGATGACGTTGAAAACTTGTTGGCTATTTCCAGCAATGGACGTTTTTTGGCTAAAAGATGATAATGCAGTATTTTTGTTTCAATCATTCGAAAAAACTGTACAAGGCTCTAGCTAAAGAGTATTTTAATATATAAAAACTAATTATTTTATTCAAAGACAGTTACAGAACTTTTTGAAAGTCTACGTTTACAACAAAACATTCCCCCAAACGGCCGCCCGCCACGTCGTATGTTATCTGTGACCTATGTATGTAAGCTGTGACAACAAGTATCCCAGTCCTTGTCAATGAAACCAGTCTTTAAGTAGTAAATAGGTTAGGTAAACGTAGATCTCTGAGGGCTTGTACAACTACGAGGCCTTTACAAAACTATCCGATACTTTGAAAAGTGATTCCTTAACTACTTTACTTATTTCTGATAATGATTTCTTTACTCATAAATTAAGTCTAAAGTCATTTATTTCTAAATAATATACAATGTGTAGAAAGTAAAATGCAACAAAACCCATAAAAACGACAAATTAAAATAAGAGCATTTANTACTCATAAATTAAGTCTAAAGTCATTTATTTCTAAATAATATACAATGTGTAGAAAGTAAAATGTAACAAAACCCATAAAAACGACAAATTAAAATAAGAGCATTTAAAAAAAAACAGTATTTAACAATATCCTAATAATAATCGGAACAATACTGAATAATCAAAATCTAAACTAAAATAATGGTAAAAATAAATGGACGAAGTTATCTTGACGAATAAATACCGGAGGCATATTATGAAGGACGGGACGGTTGACGTGTGTCGGGCATGCCACCGTCCGAGTCCATCAGACATATTATTTCTGGTTGTTCTCTTTTTACTAACGGCAAATACTTGCACAGGCATAACTAAGTGGCCAGGGTTATACATCAGCAACTTGCTCTGAAATACTCTCTTGTGGACTCGGAAGTGCCGTACTACAGGTGTGTGCCCGACCCAGTTCTCGAAAATGACCATGTCAAGTTGTACTGGGATCGGTCTATCATCACTGATAGGACTATTGTTGCCAATAAGCCTGACATAGTGGTGATAGACCGATTAGCGCGCCGCACAATGATAATCGATGTTACCATCCCGCATGACGAGAACCTCGTGAAGGCTGAGAAAGAGAAGCAAATCAAGTATCTCGACTTAGCACACGAGGTTGTGGAATGTAGACTTGGCTGCCGATTGTCGTTACGGCCAATGGCCTGATGGCCAAAAGCTTTGACGACCATCCGTCGAATATGTTAATTCAAATTGACTTGTATGCATCTGCGTACCCCTTCACAGTGTACCGGCGTGATGTTATGTTATGAACCTGGTGTGCAACAATAAATGGGACAAGTATAAAAAATATATTTTTACAAACAAAAAAAGAATGATCCAAATCGGTTGACAACGTGCGAAAATATCGCTGTACAAACATAAAAAACAATCGAATTGTGACCTCTTCCTTTTTTGAAGTCAGATAAAAATAGTTTACAATTTTACGCGATATTTTACAATCTTACGTCAATGTGTCTGGAGCCTTATTCCAGTTTTTCATACGAATAATTATGACAGTGCCGTTAAAGGAAAACTACTGACAATTTGGTACGCTATGAAACAAAATGAAGCTTCGTTATTTCAGACACTGTACGAACAAAGTAATTAAGAGTTTTGTCCTCGCTTTAAGTAGGCTGTTTGCAAATTAAGCAATTATTATACGTTCTCTTGTAAAAAGACTATTTAAACTCAACTACAAAGCCATTTGCACAGGGTCTTTAAAAATGAAAATTAACGAGACCAATTATCAACGAACATACACTGACCTCCATACACACCGCAGTGTAACATGAAACTGTACTGTACATGCTTGTTATTTGCTGAATGTTCATCACAGTTTCAGATCTTTTCCGTAATTGTCACTAATCTTGGTAAAAACACATTAAAAAAAAACTTTTCATCTACTAAGCTTCCGCTGTCCGTCCGTCCGTCCGGCAGACGGTTCAAATTTTCAGTGTGATATTGCCGCTGTAAAAAAAAATAATAAAATTTAGAATAAATTAAAAATTAAAGGGGGCCACATGCAAGAAACCTGCTTTTACGATTTATAAATAATAAATAAATAAAAATAATTTATTTCAGGCATAGCCCATAATTATCACATGAATACACTTTAAAATCACACATTAAATAAATACAATAGAATTGGATATGGCATGTCAAATTAAACCAGCTCACAAATACATTGATTAAATCACAATTATAACAGTGGTCAGTAGTATATATTTATGGTACGGAACCTTCGTGTGAAAGTCAGACTCGCACTTGACCGGTTTTTTGAATAATTTTTCAACGGTTTTGGCAACGATGCTGGGAATTTTAAAGTCATTCTTATTCTTTCATTAAGTTTTTCTTCTGAACAAACAAGAAAGCCACTGTAAAAACTTGGCTGCGGTGTGATACGCTGCGTCCTTAATTTCCCTGCCATTCTGTACAGCAAGTAATAAGCGAAGGAAGCTACTCATTACACAACCGCATCTGTCCTCGCTGCTCTGTCGCAGTGCTGCCGCCCTGGTACTCGACTGCTGTACAACGCAAGCCTCTCATCAAGTTTGCTTAGTTATTTAGACCGGAATAGTTGCAGCAATTTCAAAATTGGAATACGTGGTGGGTTTTCTTCGGTGCTGCCCTTGTTCGCTTATGTTTTCCTGGTACGTAACATCGTCATGTCAGTGGAGTTCTCATTCAGAAGCTTTCATTGTGATGAGTTTTTTTTTTGGGTTGTTGGTTAATTAATTAACAAAGTGGTTAGTTTTGTTATTTTCGTAATTCACTTTGTATGTTCTTTGTTGGTTACATTACACACTGGTAATTTCTTTTACCTTTTTGTACAGGATGTAATAAGGGAAAGAGCTGTGCCTGCTTACTTCTTTATTGCATATCAGCTTAAAAGTTAGTTTTTTTGTGGATCCATTTCTATTTTGTATCAGTAGTTGCAGCCGCTGTATCTTGTGAAGTCTTATTGTGTTAACGTCATTTCAGATAACTCTTTCTAAGTTCTGCCCTGACATTAAGAAACTCTTAAAATTAAGTTATCATTTTAAAATTATTTTTCCATCTAGATTGAAATTCTTACACACCTTGCTATTCATCCTGTGAACTTAATTACTTCAGAAGCCTATGTTTTAAGCCTAAGCCCTCTGTGAGCCTAAATAAATAAAAATATTAATGTAAACGAAGATGGATTACCCGAGACGACTCGGTCAGGAAATGAATCTCTAGCAGCGGCTGAGATTGCGTGGGCAAAGGAACACGGCCAGTTTATTTATAAAGTTAATTGAAAACATTATGAACAGAAAAATAAGTGGTTCAAGCTAAGGTCCTCCGTGGTATAGTCACGATTCATCTTGTTTATAATTTACTAGCCACCGCAAATTGCAGTGAGGAATGAGAAATCCATATTGAGCCAAGAAATAAGGAACGGGGGATAATATGACCAGACAGTAAATATAGCCACTTAGGGATATAGAACTCTAATGTAACGGAACCAAAATAACAGATATTGCTGACATTGTGAACTACATATTATATATTCTTGATTGTCTTCATCACCAAACCAGGCATTAGTAATCGTTTTATTATTTGCAAACAAATAACTTAGAAGGAAGTTAATTTCCTCTCCCAAATGACTCCTCCAAGTTGTACAAATCCCGATGTTACAAACTGTTGCTAAGTTAACAATCCTTTCCCG
>NDFZ01001524.1:0-14114 GCA_002192655.3 Mamestra configurata | reverse complement strand
TTTGTGGTTCAAAAATTTACGTGAGAGGGCTCTCTTTTCCCTATTACTTACTATACTCTTTGAATTATTCACAGTAAAAATCTTGACTGTCTTCTTGACAGCCGGGCCACAGATTATTATTATTATTAGATTCGGAGCTGTGACTTAGTGTTTACCGATTAACAACAATTATTCTGGGCTCAATTTTGAGAGAGTAGGGTTGTTGTGATTCAATTTATGCCCCTTATTATTATCAAGGGCATACATTTTCTGCTGACCCATGAAGGTGTGGTGAGACGACTTTGATGCGTACCTACCAGTTATTGAGTAGCCAGGTAAATAATAAAAGGAGGTCTTTGCTCAGGAGTTAGACAGTTTTGGTTTTTTTAAAGTACTTTTAGTAATAAGGAACTGAATACAATTGTAAAATAGTAATCTGTTTCATGAAGATAACATCACCACTGCATAATAAAAGTCATGCGTGGAAAATATGTTGAATTTATTATTTTTATAAGATTTCAAAACTGGAAAAATGGACTTGCCGGTTTGAAGCATGAATGCAGAGAGAGAGTTGCTAGACATAAAAAATGTTAAGCTCGAAGACAATGTTGTAAGTAAATAAATGACTTAGTAATCGATTACAATAATTAACTTACTAAAATGACAAATTTAGCAGATAAATATATTAAATTGATATAAAATTAAGTTTATAATATTTATGTTGAATTTACTTTAACAACCACTATAATCCTTTAACTGTCAAATCGTTACGTAATAAATCACTGATTACATTTTTAAAAAGAGTATCAAGTTCTGCGGGTCGCGCCCCGCGCCAGTTCAAAGCTATTTATAGTACAAACAGAATAGTTTACGACGCTTCTTCCTGACACCAATTTGTACGAATTACTGGGGAACTGGCCACTAAGCAATATTTCATGCAGCTGTCTGTCACAAGACGGAACAAACTGCTACAGATTGGTGTTTTCAGATGAGTACAATACTGAGAGAAAAAAAAGAGAGAAATGCATTAACGACATTAATAATGATCCTTTTCCGACAGTGGATAAACTTTCAAGTAAATAGCTGTGCTCCAAACGTCGCGTCGTCCTCAAACAACCTTTCCTATTAGTAAAATTTTGTCTCGTGTCTAATGTTCGTTTATCATAAATCATTTTCTATTGGGCGTGAAGATAAGCCCTTAATATAAAGTCCTTTCACAAACTCGCGGCACGCACCCTTCGTGCAAAAAGTCGTATCAGTTGAAATAATCTTTGCTGCGCGCAGTCAGTTATTTTGGTCGTAAGTGCTTTATTTTGTTCATATTAGTAGCATATAAACTTTTCATATCGGTCAAGTGTTTTTACAATCGTTCCATAGTGTTAGCTTCGAGCAGTATACACTTTTAAAACTTTATTTACGAAAGCGTAGTATGTACCAAAACGAGTACATAGTGGCAATTGCAGCAAAAAATATATTTTCGGAAATAACATCGTACAAGTAGAACCACTTTCCGAATTGGAAAATAAAATACATGCAAGTTACCATTGTCTTATGTAGATTTACATTATGTTCTCAAGTGTGAGTGAAACGCCGGTTTACTGAGAATCCGCTAAGCATATTAATTCAGGATTGAAATTACACAATATTAAAATAACGACGGTTTCGTAAACACAAATGTGCATCAGTAAATTCACGTAGTTAAATCTAGTTAGATGAAGATATTTTGTTTGAGTGTTATGTGTTATCTTGTTGAAAGTTCATGTGTTTCGTAGATTGCGAAGTTACTTTCACGGCGTCATAGTCATATCGTACAGAACTTTCTGTGCCGATTATATCGTACTGAGCTGGCGTTGTTAATGACATAGATATTACTGTTGAAGAATACGGTTACTGGTTGTATTATATTGTGGTTTCTGTATTTTATTTTGTTTGCAAAACAAATCGTGTAACATTTTTAACAATCATTTATTTTTTCGTTCTTCTCTCTGCCCAAAAATGAGTGTGGTATAAAATGGTTGTATTCTATTCAATTAAAAAACCAAATAAAACGATTTCAAAGTACTCTCGTATTAAAATATGGTACTTGTTTACTCAAGAAAGCCGCTTGATAAAACTAATAGTAATTCCATGTCACCATAATAGGAACCAAACCAACGATTACTACTCGCACACTGAACTCTTGCAAAGCGCCAAGTGTTTAGAAAAAAGATAGAATATTAAAATGATAATGTCAAATAAACAATAATTTAAAATTAAGTTCAAGTCACATAGTATCTAAATAGAAACGACAAAATGATTAATTTTCTGAAGTAAATGCTCCGTTAAGTTAAGCTTCCTCTCACATGAGTAATGGCGTCTAATGCACTGCCAGCCCCAGTTGTGGTCACATCAATCCGCGGAGCGCGCTCAACTTAAACGTGAACAACTTATTAAATATTTTACAAGTTCATACTGAAGTAAAGTTATATGTTTAGTTTAAAGCAACTGCAAACTGTTCTGATTGGACAACATGTTAACTTCATACATGAAAGATGCGGTTACAGCGAATAGTTGGTAACTTAGTTTCCAAATTATTCGTATTAGGAAAAGGTAACCCAGTAACACTATCGTCAGCTAAATAGAACTTAAGGAATTTAGGACAAAGCTTTGTATTGGACTCGCGTCGTGACTAGAGTTGCCCGGTGTCCAGATAACGCCAGACAAGGTTAGGCTTATTGGATGTGTGATTGCATTTTCCCCATCACCTACTATAAAGAAGATTGGTTGATTATATCTTGTTGCAATTTCTTTCAAAGTTAAGACAAGTGACAGATGGAATTATCGCTAAAGAAACATAGGTTTTCAGTGTTTACTATTCATTACAATCCTACTTATCGAAATCATAATCCTAACTAATAACCCCAACCGCCCCAACAGAAGCACCTCCACCGTATGCTCCACCGCACCATGTGTTCCGGGCGATCCTCACAGTGATAACACCCGGACGTGTTTTCCCGCCGAATCAGAAACAGGTAGCTCCCGAAGCAAAGTAGATGGACCCTGGAGACGGTACAAAGCTAGTGTAACGCGAGCGATGTCGCAGGCAAACGCTAGTATTGTAACATTGATGTATTTTACACGACCAATAAAAAGCATTTATTCAGAGTCGATATTTGTGGTAAATCTTTGTAAGGCTGCTGGCTTTTTAAACTTGATTAATATTTTCTAACATCAAACATTTACTTTGCTTCAGAAGGACGAAGGAACTTCCATGTTTCAGCTAGGATCCACCCTCGTATAAAGTACACTCACAAAGTTCAAGGATATGTGACGAAATGTTTATTTTGTCTTTACGAGGCGCCACTCGCGAGTCCAAATAAAACAGATGAATAATTTGCTGCTGAGAGCCAATGAAAATGTATTTACTTAGCTTTATATCCTTGCAGATATTACGCACGGTTGTGTCGAAGATACGCTAGTCTAATTTTATTAGTGCCCAACCTGATACAGTTCAGTTAGCTTGGAAAAGTGGAGAATGTGTTGGTGAAGGAAGTAGTAGCTTTTTTTAAAGGATGGGGAATCATCAAATGACTTCTTCCGTTCTGGTGGAGCGGTGTCAGACTTACTGATTCTTTCGAACAAATTCCGCAACCCTGGAATGTAGTAGTAGCGTAATTTGTGATAAGAATGATAAATGTAGGCACAACAAAACGTATTAAGGCATAAACTAACTTATGGACGTACACAGGATTTGTATCACACGTGTTTTGTATTCATTAGCGAAATGGAGTCTCGAATATCCAAGAAAATATTATATTTGAAACAGTTCTCGAACACAAATATTGTATACTTACCGGAATTGCCCGGATTCAAATCATTCCTTCCGATATCAAGTATTTAGCATAGAGAGCATACCTGAAAAGGAATTATGATGACCTGTAGCGTTTCACGTCAGTCAATATCTCGGCAAACCGAGAATTTGTGTCCCTTTGACGTGGTTAATTATTAATCTGTGCTGCTATAGTGGCGCCTCCCGTGACCGAACCGCATAGCTAAAGCTGTATAAATATGTGCAGTAAAGCGAAGGTGCAAAAGAAGTGTTAATTCTTCCAACACTCGTTAATTAGTCGTTTCCACATACGCTTTTATTCCGCTACTAACATGCAATTGCAATTTTATTTTTTTAAGAATTCACATAGGGTGCGTCCTTTCACTAAAGCAGATTCGAAAATTCTAGAAATGTTGACAAACTGTTTGCATAGTTTCCACTCGCATTCGTTCTGGCCCTCGAGGGAAATCCATACAGGAGATGTGAAATGTAACGTGTTCTGCTGATATTTAGTATTCTTGTCTCACTATTCAGTTACACACTCGAATACGTGTGCGTGAATGAAAATGTGCAAATGCGTTGGGTTAAATAAATACACCCATATCATGTTGTCATTAACGCACATGGCAACGACAAAACTACAAAATGCCGCTACGTAATATAATTTTTTGTACAGCATCTAACGCATTACAAATATAAGGTCCCATTAAAATATATGGACAAATTTTAACACAGCGTTTGCGTTCAGTACGTCTAACCAAAGATTACAAACAAACATTGATTAAAGTGATTTTATTTGACCTTTAATAATAAATTGCCAGCACACCCATTTGTACCCATTTGTAGCTGCACATTTGTAGTATCAGAATTATGAGATAACAAAGACATGGATGTGCTTTTGCATTGGGTAACCAACATTTTTAGTATATTTTCGTTAGCTGATTTTTTCTTACTATTTTTTTACTATTGTCCTTATTTTGGAGGTCTGAATGATTATAATTAAAAGTTTGTCTATCTATTTGAATGGGACCTTATTTATAATTTAACCGTACAGCCAAGATTGGCAGCCAAGGCATCACAGCTGAGCGTTAATTTAACATTCCGAATTCCAAACGCACCAACATAATATAAAGTTATGTAACTATATAATGTATGAACAGTTGAACACATTAGACGTTCTCTAATTAATTATGGACTCTAGCTTCTGTTACTGATTACGCGCGTCGCATTAAGTAATTAAATTACCAGCAACTACTCTATCCTTGGGTGAAACGAAAACCAGCGACGGTAAACAGGCGGCGAACAAACTCGTGAAGTCAAATTGAGTTTGGCAGAAGCTAGAAGAGCCGAGCCGAAGTCCGACGATCCAAATAGTTGAATGAAAATAAAGCTGGCGTACAACTTGGCAATCTTAGCTGGCTAGCACTTCGTGAGCATCCTCCAATCTGTCTGTTGTTGAGTTTCTGCATTCATTCCGACGCCAAAGTAAATTAATTAAGTAGGTAACTACTTCGGTTTACTTTCGTTTGCGTTAGCGATAAGCATCTAATTTGATTAATTAACAGACCGACATTGATTGGATTGAATGCAAGTTCTCTGAAGGCTTAAGTGCCTTTTCTGTTTTTGTTGTATCGCGTTTGTTTTACATTCGCCCGCTTGCGTTACGTGCACGCACGTAATGTTTTTATAATATGCAAGGTTTAATGAAACGATTGTTTCGAGAACAGAATCCAAATATTTTGTTCCACCTAAAACAAATGTCCAACGTCGCAACGAATATGAGTGTAAATAAGTGGAATGTTTTTCATCTGTTCGCCAAGCGTCGAAGAAGAAAGTAAATACTTACATTTCTGTTGTTTTTAATGTGTAAACGAGGAAATTTACTTGTTATCCATAGCGTATTTTTCGACTTATTTGGGTGGGTACAAGTGAGATAAACACCTCAATAAAATATTATGAATTGTTCTTCTTCCTAAAAAAATATCTGAAGAATATGTACGTATCCCTCTCGCCTCCTACATAGTACTTACATAAATTCGTAATAACGCCCAAGCTCCCTTATTGCTTATTATTGGTGGACTTGACACGTAAATATGACCAGGAAAAATTTGAGATAATCGTGACATGTTTGGTATCAAAAGAAAGGTCTTGGCGAGCACATTACAAATATGTTTAAGTTAACGTATATGATTAAGTTGTTAACAAAAAAGTCAAAGTGAGCCTGCGCTTTTAACAGTGTGGCTGTACAGTTAATACCTATTTTATAGTGAAAATCATGATTCAAATTATACTAACGCGAAGTTTATCTAATATTTAAAATAGTCAACTCAGAGGCAGACCGCACGTCTATATCTGGTGCAAAGATATGCCAGATTTGAATTCACCCGCAGGAATCGAATTGATTGAAAGCGTGATTACGTGTCAGATTCCCGCAGATGATGAATTACGAGATTTAGTCTGTCGATTGCAAAGCCATCACCACACTACGACCTGCTACAAATAAAACAACTCGAATACGTGTAGATTTGGGTTTTCGAGGCCTGTGTCAGATGTTACAAAAGTACTTGACGATCAGCAAGCTACCAGGAATGGTGGTAGGTTTTACGAATTGAAGCGAGATAAAGCTAAAATCATGATAATTATAACATGAGATTGTTACTTCTGTGGCGTGCAAATATTGATATCTAACCTGTTGTGTCAGCGGTAGGTGTGGCAATGTATATTGCGAAGTATATAGCAAAATCTGAACCAGCACAAATTCAGACAGCAATACAAGAAGCACTGACTATACTACATGAACGGGGAGGAAACTTTCAACAGCAAATATTCGCTGTGCAAAGCGCTCTCTTCAATCATCGTCAGGTTTCGGCGTAGGAAGGTGCGAAGCAAGAAAATATTCCAGACAGAAAATAAATCAAGACATAGGTAAAAAATGGCCATGATAAAGCCGTGGTCGCATGCCATTATAATTTTGTAGGTATGCCAAACCCACACGGCGTGTGACCACGGCTTTATCATGACCATTTTGTACCTCTGTCTTGATTTATTTTTTGTCTGGAATATTTTCTTGTTTCGCACCTTTTAGATCCCTTTTACTTTTTCGTAGTCGGGTCACAGTTTTTTAAACTTATTTTTTTATTAAAACATTATGAATTAGAAACTTTGTTATTGAATAAATTGGTACATGTAAACAAACAACTAATAAGCTTAGATAATCTTTTTAAAATACTATTTTGATAAGCAACTGTAGCCATAGGAAGCAGGAACATTAAAATGAAAATTTCAGAACGTGGTTTAAAATGTAAATAAATAAATAAATTTCCAACACGCTAATCAAGAGCGATAAACGTATTAAATGAAGGCACTAACATTGATGTTGTATCCAGTTCTTTATGTTACGAAGTACATTCGGAGCCACGAGCAAGTTCACTCCGACGTGACGTAAATACAAACTAAAGGAGCCGTAAATACCCGTGTATCATAAATCTTCTGATCTCGAAAGCTTATCCTTCTATCGCTACGAAAAATAGAATCCTTTTTTATTGAAAAACAACATTGTAAGTAAGTTCTTTCCTTTGTGTTGCTAAATAGCTGTTCCAAATTAATATTATTAATTTATACATAAGATAAATCGACTGGTACAGATATAGTAGGTTACAAGAAGCACCCTCTAAATGATTCTGTGACAATTTCCAAAGACTTCCTTTGTGGTTTATGAAATGCAGATAAAGCAATTTGCATTGCATATGCACTGAACTACTTCAAATGGTGAACATGTGGTGTGGTGTGCTTTCGAGATATATAGTTAGATTTTTTTTCCTTTCCATTTGTGGAAAAATATCGCTTTATAAGGAACGTTCACCATCATCATATCAGCCGAAAGATGTCCACCACTGGACATAGGCCTCCCCCAAAGGAGGCGTTGATATAATTGCCACGCTTGGCAGGCGGGTTGGCGATCGCAGTGTAGCTGTTGCAATGAGGCCTTAGTCGCCTCTTACGAAACCCACGGGGATGTTGGGATGGTGCTATTCTTTTATGTCCGATACCATACAGAACGCCATACAGAAAAAGAATGTTACTAAGTCATATTTTGAATTTGTGAACCCGTGAAACTTTTTAACTAATATTAATATATTTTAATGAAATTTGAAACAATTTGCTTTGGTATAATAATTATTATATTAATTAACGCGGGAGATGAAAATGAAACATATTTGTCGATAAAACATTTTAACTAAAATGTGCTGGCCTGTAAGCTTCATTAGTCGAGCACACAATTAATGAAGTTCTAGCCTAGTTTCAGAATATTCAACATCTGTGAAGCAGTTCTCGAGAGGTGGCACGAGTAGAAAAGGCGACCGCGATTGAAACGCTCGAGTGGTCACTCGGGCTTTCAACAATCCTGCAATTATTTAGGTTATGCCACAGCCAAATTGACATATTTTGTCAAATCAGTGGGTTCACCGGTCTAGAAATTAATCTAAATATAGTAAACTCCTTAAGCCTGTGTCCAGGCAGTTTAAATGTGCTTAACTAATTAAAAAACGAGCAATTTAATCATGTCAAAAGAAACATTGTAAGATCCACTGAGCAAAAGTTAAACTAAACTTTCACTTTCTCCAGTCGGGTAGGTAACATATCCGGAAAAATAAAACGATGTTTCTTTTTATCTTTTATTTTACGGCCGTTGCCTGGGGCTTGAGCCTCCGATCGTGGCAAATAAGGCATGTAACCCGGCAAAGCTACCTCCTTGTCCCGGGATCAAGTCAAACACTCCTTGCTAAACCTACGGACCGGCTTTTGAACAAGATGCATACAAACGGGTGCCGCTCAATAAGTATAAGAATATTTGTTGTACCTTTACTTCATCTAACAGCATTATACATAATTTTCACGTGATATAACGGTCAGTTTATATAACAACATATATTATAACAACACTTTCTCTAACGTCCGTTTAGTATATTTTCATTTAGTATAACGTTCTTTGATCTAATTATCATTTTGTATAACTAACATTTGATCTAACCGCTCAACAATAAGCGAGCGGGGTCGGGAACTTAGGGCACCCCGACATGGATAGGTTAGGTTCGAATGGGATGAAGGGAGCTTGAGTAAGCGAGCAAAGCACCTAGCACGAATGGAATAACGGAAGCTCCGTTCACTCGAACGTAGCTTCCGTTATCTCATTCATGCTAGGTTCCTTTAAACACTGCATACAGAAATAGGAGCCCAGTGCAGCGAGTTTCCTTGGTCACGACCGTAATTACAGTCGAATTCACATTCAAAAAAATTAAAATAAATGATCATTAGATCAAACAAATCTTGTACACTATGAACCTTATAACTTTTAATCATTAGTTTAAGTGTATGCCAAATCCACTGAAGCTTAAATGAAATACATGTCTTATGGAGGCATATCATAAGATGTAATAACAATAGATGATTGTAACAAATGAAAATTATTTCAATCGTTATTATATCATTCGTTGTTATATTAAAAATGCTTATATATCAAATATTACACGCTCCTTACAAACATCCTACAAAGTAGAAGCAATTTCGTGCTACAGCTTCTTTGGATATAATGGAAAACTTCATAATCCATTCTAAAATGTTTCAGTAAAAAAAAAAATTTGGACGTTCTAACATGATTTGCTTTGCATTTTTTTTTCGGCCAAAGCTTCTTGGCCAAGTCAATATTATGTAGATCGAATCAACTTGTTATTTCTAAAGTAATAAACTTTTCATTCCAATCAAGGTTTTATCTATGTTGTTATAGGTAATAATCTTTTAATCCTAAGGATAATATTGTTACAACAAATAACCTCGCAATCAAACGAATATAACGTGTTTGTAATGTGTGGTTAACCTTCGATTTTTCATATTCAGACTCATATTAATTTTCTTTATTTATGAAGATTCTTCCGTGTTTATTGAGTAACATTAGGGATACACAATCCATTGCAATCGCTTATTCAACAGAAAACGTACTACCATTCTCTTTTTGGGAGAAAACGAATTTTCTTAGAACCATAAAAAACTATTAAAACTATTAAAAGTTCAGGCTCCAAATTCCTCAATACCACACAATACAACTATAGTCACCAAACTTAATGTTCCCCTCCCAACATTAAGTTCTCGGAAACACGTAACTTTTGGAATGGAAGACTATTTAGTTAGTTAGGAATATTTGGTCGTGCTTTTGGTATTTATTACCAACTTTGTTTGTTGCTCCCGGTCGTGTATCTAAATGGTGTATCTCTGGAATTAATTTGTGAATCTTACGAATTTTGCGACAATGTTGTAGGAGTTATAAAACAAACGGAAAGGTAAAATACATTGTGTATTTACGTTAATACTCTAATTATTCTAAACATAATATTGCCTTTTGTTTGCTAAGAAAATACAAAACTTATTGATTTAAAATTCAAATGTTGTTCTTTCATCCAATGATTTTATATTTTCTCTTTCTCTTGGCAGTTTGATGCTCCCAGACTTATGCCTGGGAGCATCATTCCCTCGTTTCATTCGTACTCGTGTCCGTGTATTTCGTCGAGTTATAACGAAGAAATACATGGACACGTATACGAATGAAACGTTGCCTACATTCCTACTTGTTTTAATCCAGATTGCTTTCGGGACTGTACCTGCACACGGAGAACTTAATTAAAATAACGCAAACCTCTTTGACTCTCTTCTCTACACTTGCCTTTCCATTACGTTTCGTGCAAATTGTGTCTAATTAATGAAGCCTGCGAAAAATTAAGGGGCTGTTTCCATATTAAGATACTTCACACGGGTACATTATTTAGGAGGCAAGTTGCTTGTTCAGTAGAATAGAACTAAGGAAATAATTACTTATCATGTGTGAACGGTTTGTCGATTGAATTGAATATTATTTGGGGTTGCAATAACAAGCATGGATGCGTAGTTAGATGACGATTTCTTAGTATTAGTGAAAATATTTATAGCTATAGAGGTTGAAACTCAAGGGATTACAAGTTTTGAGTGACGTCTCATTAATAATACGATTAAAAAACATGTGAAGTTCAGCAGCGAGAACCTGAACGTAGCTAGCTCATTTTCACACTTGTTAAATACCCCTTTGAAAATACAATCGACTGAAGTGACACTGTAAAACCTCCCTTTATAAGAATGGTACGCGGTAGTCGTTTACATATTGCAGATTGCTTTTAGTGAGCCCCTGGAAAATCAGAGAACATAACTTATTTTTTCTCTTGGGTCGCGTAACAACTTTTTCTCAGCCTCCTCTGGGTATGTGGAGGCTCTCCACTATCAATTTTAAATCAATTGATGCGTTTTGTTTCAATTAAGGAGTTCTTGGTTGCTGCCAGATAATAAAGTGTCAAATCGCCACAGACGACTTCAGAAAATGTATTGATTTAAGTAACGTATTAATTGTTGTCTTAAACGGTTAGGTAGTTATTTTTTCCTTTTGTACCCATAGAAATTCTGAATAAAAAAATATATATATGGCCGATCCGAGCAAAACAAGTGCCTCGCCACAAGCATTCGATTACACGTGACATGCAATCGAATGTAAAAGTATGCGTAAAAGTAGTGGGCAGAGCCCACTACTTTTACGACAAAGTGGTGAAATTAAAAAAAAAATCTTGTACCTATTGAGCGGAAAAGGTTAGAACTCTTTATCGAAAATTGCAGCCGTTGAGTGTAAATGTTTCTTATCGCCAGATGCCACTCAGCTATGATCGGATTTGGAATATTTAAATATTTTTTTAGAATTTCTGCTATTGTATTGTATATAATTTTCTCCTATTGTTTCCAAAAACAGGACTTGCTTGAATGCTTTTTGTTACTTACTAGTTTTGGTAGTAGCGAAATAATTGTTTATTAACAAATTCAGAAACCAGTTTCGACTTCGACATTGAAAAAGTTTATCTTGTTGTTCATTTACCGCTAAATGTTGTAAACTATTCACGTTGTTTATAACTCGGAAATTAGTACCACATGTCTGCTATATTATCGGTATTGAATTATTATCAGAAACCATATTATACCTTCATTTACATTCTGGAATACATCATGCGCTGTATCTCAAATCACAGTGATTGAATAACATGTGTAGGCTTGAGTAGGCATGTGTTGTAACTTGTACTACTTCTCTTTGTCTTCACAGCGAGTTTGTTTGTAGACCATGAATATTAAGCATTAGGTATAAAATTAGTATTTAACTTCCAGTTCTTAGCAATGATTTCAGTCACCATTTTTGGTAACAGTGAGTTGGACAAGTTTAAAATGTGCTAACTAAGTTCTGAAAACTGCAGTTTTCAGAACTTAGTCGTGCAGTTTTACTGGCGTTAGGCCAACTGCAGGATTAAAACTTCACTTAGAAGCTACCTGACTACCAAAAATAAAATTCTTATCTCGATAATTGGATAAAGCTACTCTTAATTATATTTCGTTCTCCGCTACTTCAGACGCTGACATTAATTTAACATCGATCGGCATTTTCGGATTCGTGTTTATAAATTTAAATATAAAACTGGATTTGGCTTGTCACTGGATTTTATTTAAAATACTGCTTTGAATGCAATTCAGTGCTTAATCACCTGTGGAATAGTAACATTTATTGGCATTTCGCCAGGAACGAGGGCTCGGTTGCCTCTCGCAACAAACAATTATCAGCTTGACCTGGAAGTCATTTCCCCGAAGTTATTCATTTAACGCGAACATGTCAACTTAAAATTATTATTAATATTTATGTATGGTTGTTATGATGAGACAGCAACTTTGTTGGTATATTTTGTTGTAAGATAGAAACTACAATTATGCTCACATAAACAGACAGCATGAGATAAGTCTTCTGCTTATCATCTGCCTAGCCTTCTCCCAACTATATTGAGGTCGACTTTCAGTCAAACCGAATTCGGCTGAATACCAGAATTTTAAGTGGAGCGATTGCTTATCTGAGCTCCACAACCCAGAACTTTTTTCCATTATTATTTGAATCTTAGCTTGTTTGATATGAGGAAATCGTCTTGATAAGAAAGTGATTTTATTTCCGAAAAATAAAGAAAAGAGAGAGCAAAAACATTTTTACAAAAAAATGCAATCGACTTCCAAATAAAAAAAACACTACGAAGTATGAAATAACTTTAATTTAGGAAGTCGGTGTTAAAATACGAAGAAACAACCAAAAACACCGACTTCCGAAATTAAAGTTGTATTTTTTTGTAAAAAGTATTTTTAATTTACACTTTTTAGTGGTACCCAACACCTAACAACACGACTGGAAAGTAACAGGAAAGCAAAATACGCAATTTAGTTTACTTGGATGATTTATTTTCTATTTCCTCCAGCTATTTTGATTTAAAAACTAAACTACTGAACCGATTTTGATAAAATTTCTATGGGACCAATCGGAACGCATATCATTATTTTTTTTTTCTTCCAAATCGGTTAATTAATGACGGAGTTATGAGAACCTCCTTTTTTTAAGTCTGTGTAAAATATAAGATAACGCATGAAACACATTTTCATATAATTAAGTGAAAAGACGTCAGAGTCCCGAGCGACAATCAGAAGGCCAATTCCACTAATTTTAAAACGTTCACATTCAAGTCGCAATCTCATCTCAATCTCAAAACGTCAAAAACGGTATTCAACTAAATTTAAAAGGCCAACGAAAGTTGAAGTTTTNTCTCAATCTCAAAACGTCAAAAACGGTATTCTACTAAATTTAAAAGGCCAACGAAAGTTGAAGTTTCATGAGATGATATTGCGAATTGAATTTGACTAAAAAATGTACTAAAACGGTATTCTGCTAATTTTCAACCCGAACGCCATTTGACATTGAGACAAAAAATGGTATTCCGGTAAATATAACAACGTCAAAACTGACGTAACCATGCGATTATTATGAGATCGAAAGTTGAACAAAAATTTTAGCTTTTGCAGATTACAATTTCTAAATTTTTCTCTATTTAATCCTTCATAACATCATGAAATCCAAGATTTATTAAGTATAAACTTTTTCAGTAAAGCTACTATAAATGATTCGGTGTTTGTGTCGTGAAACAATATAAAACGTGTGGGTTCAGCCTATGGAGGTAATTTTTATTCACCGGGCTCCGTTTAGACCGTGAATCGATGATAAAAGGACGTAGCAAACGCAGCACTAGCTGTTCTCAGTATTGTCGGCTGCGTCGTTTCACATTAGACGCGTATATTCCACAAGCGACCTTGCATTTGAAAACAAATACAGACTCACTAAGCTGTACCGAAATGGAGCCGCATATCCAAAAGGACAGGCAAAGAAATGGACTGGGTGTTGCAGCCA
>NDFZ01001522.1:0-14110 GCA_002192655.3 Mamestra configurata | reverse complement strand
TGTTTTTTTTTTTTTAATTTTAATGGGATTACCTCTTGATGACTGCTTATGCTGATTATGATCAATCATTCATTTCATTTTTTTTTACTTTATTTTATTTTTGCACGCCGAATTAAAGGCTGAATAAGAGAAAAAAATTGTACATTTTACCAACCTTCCGCACCTTATGTATGCAAATAAATGATTTTGTATTTTTGTATTTTGCATATTATGTCACGAAATAATACGGGTTTATATTTTAAATGTGTCGTAGAGGACTTAACAAAAATGAGGGCGTTTGGTCCTTGGATCCGAAGAGTTAAGCACCCAAATACCAAAAACGGACAATTAAACATCTTATTCTAGCAGATTTTCTGCTATTTTGTCCCGCTCGAAAATGGCACTGATTTAAAGCGGCAGTCGTAAATTGTAGAATTGGTCAGTTAAAAATTAAAAATTGCATGTTTATTAACAAGTTTAGCAGTAAAAACTCAGCAGTAAACTCAACATAAATATTTAAATAGGCAGTTAAATTAATATTGAGCAGAAATATGACTGAATGGACAGTTAGCAAATCGGAATTACTCGGCAAGAAATCTAAATTCAAACAACAATCAATTTCAACATTATAACCTCGACGACGGAGCAGCGCTGCGCGGGAAATCTATTTCTGTCTGCAGGGTTTAAGGAACCTGACATAAATGGCATGACGGGAGCTAAGTTCGCTCGCGAACAGGGTAGGTTCGCGAGCGAACTTAGCTCCGAAATTATATTACTCCTCGAAAATGTACACGGTTGATGTGATAAACTTGAATCAGTAGACGGGGAAATTGGACGGAATGAGCTTCATAACAAAGTAAAAGAGTTAAAATATAAATATATGTACCTATATGTCACCGAAAATTGTAGTCCCCGAAAGATTGTAATAAATCTTGATTAGATTATAATTTCTCCATGTATTATAAGAAATCGTTTTGTATACACTAAATCCCATCAAATTCAACAGTGTCCAATATATCCGTGTCTTATTTAGAGAAAATAGTTTACGATTTCAAGCAATATTTTACAATCTTGTTGCGTTTGCCATTTTCCGGTGACATATACAACGTGTAACAGAATAAACGCAATATCTCTTAAGGGGTCATTGTACTCATCATTATGAACAAATTTAACTGTGGGATCAGCTATTCGGAACATTTTGTCGAGTTATGCGCACAGAAATTATTATATCAGTATTATTTTAAATATATTTACTCCCCGTACTCCCACGGGAACGGGAACTACGCGGGTGAAACCGCGTGATGTCCGCTAGTTTATTATATACTCGTATTTACTGAATTGTATAACAAAAAGTAAAACATACAAAGAAACTTAAAACACTTACTACCATGGGAGGAATTATCACATTTCGATATTTTGATGATATCACTTTTTCTTTTTGGAAAGAAATGAGAAATCTAAAGCAAATCTGTGGTGTGATAGAACCTATTTATCACTTAGCTACTAGGAGTGTCGTACAACGCGTAACTGATTGCATCAGGTGAAGTTCAGGAACAACTATCCATCACTCTCGTCAGTCTTTAACTTCTAATTCGGATGCCAATACTAATAGACAGCATTAATTTAAAAAATATGTAAGCTGCTTTACAAAAAAAAAGTTGTCTTATAAATGTAGTTTATCACATGGTTTACCCCAGTTTCCGATTGAAAATTCAGATGAAACTCTCGACTTCGGAAGCGGTGCACGGAACTGTAGCTTAAGACAGTGACGAGGGAAAAAAATACGCTTTTTTATTCATATTTCCCTTAAGATTTTCTTAAACTAAAATTCGGTTTTATTATAAACAACACCAAAAATACCTCATTATCTTAAGGATCCACTATCATAAAAGGTAAAAAGAGTAAAATAATTTTACATTTTTACCATTGACAACAATTTTGACGAATTTTTTGTATGCCCAATGAATATTTCCTTTACCCCTTTCATACGCGCTTGTACATAATTTATTACAATTTGCAATTTGTAAAAATTTAACACTACTTTTAAAAGGTAATTAATAAACATATCGCAAACACTACTACCAGCTATCCGTAAAATAAAAATCTTACTGATTTTTTTTGCATTCGGTTTTAAAAATGACATTACTATTACAAAATCTTCGCTGCAAAATAAAACACAAAAATAAAGTTGCTTACGATAAAACAGCTCGTCAAATGCTAGCAACTTTACAAATAGTGTCAAGTGGAAGTCACAAGTTTATTTTTATTAACTCTACATCGGTCTACGGCGCTGCCTCACGACTCAACCCTGAGGCTGCAGAATAAAGCCAAGGTTTATTAGTTCACGTGGTTACCACTTGACGAGGAGACATGTGGGTACCTGCTATACTAAGGTGGTTTAGTGAAGGAAGTATTGATATCATAGATACCTACTGGTACTACCGATGGTTCAGCTTTGTATTTGTCATTTTAAAATTAGGTACTTTGATGTAGCAAGAGCACAATATTCGGTGTTGAGGGAAGTGATGAATGTTTTTTTTCTGTTGGCATAGTAGATCGTTAAAAAAATCAAAGAGATGTCAGCATAGGAGACGGGGCCCGCTAGGGTTAGAGCCTGCCAGGGTTCCGGTTTTTGTTCGAAGGAGTCACCGCGGCCCTGGAATGCAAAGGGCTTTAGAAGGAACACGGATGGGTTTTAGTCAGTAAGAGTCTGACAAGCCTTCCGCTCCACCCAGAGCGGAAGAAGTCATTTGATGATTTACCATTCTAAAAAAAATATATTTGGTCGTTACTCATGAAGACAAGCAAATTGATATGGTGAAGGTTATTTAAAAAGGTCAGGATATGAACGTTATCGAAGCAAAAGGCGTAGGTACGTAAGGTTCTGTAGTGTCTGCCTGCAAAAAAACTAGCGACTTTCCCGGCTATTTGTGGGTAAATTACCTTTATATACACAAACCGTAGTGAAAACAGTATCAAAGTCCCTTGCGTGGTTTAGAAGAAAAATGGAGGAACAGACAGACAACGACTTTATTTTCTACTATTGATAGATGAGCAAGTGCTTATAGAAACGTATTATATGTAACGAACACTACACGTGTTCTAATACTTTTATATATTATACAGTAGATAAGTATAATTGCTCTTGCAAATGCTACTTGAATATTCAATCAAATTGCATTGTTTTCCGGACAGGGCAGGAATGCGCACCGGCTTTACAATTTTAAACGGGACGTGAGCCGTGACTTTTCAGCGATGAATGTAATTTGGCTGCAAGCATTTTCAAAAACAAATGGCCGTGCGAATTTTGTGTCGATATTTGGTTCATCGCAGTAAAAACTAACAGGTTTACTCGGATGGTTGTAAAATAAAACGAATCGACTGCTTTTTCGTTTGCAAACTAAAAATAGACTGTAATTTTAAATCCTATCGGTCTGATTGTATTTGAACATACAAATCTGCTGGTCTTATGGAGCTGATTCCTTAAAACCTCTTTTTAAATTATGCCTTATTCCTTTTCTTTGTTCAAAGATGATGATGCCTGTTCTAAAACAAAAATTACTACTTTAGCTCGTAGGTAGTTGAGATAACATTTTTTTTAAAATATATCCTACTATTTTATAAACGCAAAAGTTTGTAAGTATGGATGGATGGATGGATGTTTGTTACTCTTTCACGCAAAAACTACTAAATGGATTTTAATGAAATTTGGCACAGTGGTAGATTATAGTCTGGAATAACACATAGGATTTTTATCCCGGAAATATGTTCCCTTGGGATAATTTTCGACAAACACGCGGGTGGAGCCGCGGGCGGCAACTAGTACTAGATAATAATATCATCGTTTGGTTTCCTATCACATTTTTGTGTTCGCCCACTCACATGTCACATTTTATAAAATTGCCTCAGGCATTCTAGATAAAATGAGGATGCTTTTAAAAAGATTATGAATTCGATATTTGGAATGATAAAAGTTTTTAATTAAATTTTGCCGAGAATCTTGTTGACATTTTTACTGAACTCTAAAAAAAAACAAAAAACTCGTTTGACGAGAGCTAATTCGATCCAAAAATAAATAAGGTTCTTCGATGCACGGAAAACATGCAGGTCAAACCTCTCTTTCGTAAAAATGTTACGAAATGTCTTTTATTTGCATGGTTATTGTTACTGGCAGGAAAAATACCGTACGGGTTCCTTGGAAATGGTAAATTGTGGCTTAAAGCCTGCATGTGAATGTGAACAGTTTTAAGTTTTGGAATGTATGGATACAGTTGTAATAAGATGTTCAATCAGCCTGGATTTTTCCACTCACTGGCAGCCCTACTTAACATAATTGACAATCTATACAATCACACTAATATTATAAAGGCGAAAGTTTGTGAGTGTGTGTGTGTATGTTTGTTACTTCTTCACGCGCAAACGGCTGGACCAATTCTGATAAAATTTATTATGCGGGAAGCTAACACCCTGGATTAATACATAGGCTACTTTTAAACCCCGGGTAACACCGCAGGGCGCAGCTAGTATTATAAATGCGAAAGTTTGGATGTTTGGATGGATGGATGTTTGTTACTCAATCACGTCAGAACGGCTGAATGGATCTTGATGAAATTTGACAAAGAGGTAGATTATAGTGTTGAATAACACAGGCTTTATTTCGGGAATATGTTCCCTTGGGATAATTTTCGACATTGACGTGGGCGGAACCGCGGGTGACAGCTTGTGCGACATACTTGTCGAAAATTACACATAATTGTCGAATCGCGACAGGTGCTGTTTACTTAAGCAGAGCATAGTGGTTGATGTCTGTCGGGTTCATTAAATTGACCCCTGGAACTTTACTCGCATTGATTTACCAAGCTTAGTTCGGATTTGGGGGATGTCACCATTTGCTTGGATTTTTTGTACTAGCATGTGCTGATATCCTCACGATGATTTCTTGTACCCGTTTTAAGGCTCTTCTAACACGTGAATTTAATACTATATATACTAGAAATAAAAATAAAAACTCCTAACTATATTAACCCTAAAATATGGCGTCAAAAAAATCATCCGCATCGCTGTCGACTAGAAGTGTACCCAAAAGACTGGCGACATTGCCACGTTGAATGGCAATGCTTATTCTTTGACCAAGGTACAAGCCAGCCCTTGGGTCACGCGAAGTGTCAACTAAGCGTCTTGAGAGATCTTTAAACAAGTTATGTGTACTCGGACCCCAAGACCCGAGAGTTGGCCTGGCACGCGACGATGGCAAGAGACCGGACGGCATGTCGTTATTTCCATGGAAAATGGGTTTGCCATTAGTGTGGGACGCTACTTGTGTCGATACTCTTGCGCCATCCCATCTTCCTAGCTGCGCTGCAAGCGGCGGAAATATAATAAACTTGTTGGTAGTTA
This sequence comes from Mamestra configurata, assembly GCA_002192655.3. Lineage (NCBI taxonomy): Eukaryota > Metazoa > Arthropoda > Insecta > Lepidoptera > Noctuidae > Mamestra > Mamestra configurata. The sequence goes on along the minus strand of NDFZ01001522.1, from coordinate 8,734 downwards.
TATTTTCAACACGTAATCGTATTGAAGCCTCGCGATATGACAATGCAATACGAAGCTTATTTTATAGATTCTTCAGATACTTGTATTTTGCGTCGATAAATGTTATGAAAAATTCCCATTGCATTGTTGTCGTCATCGAGAGCCTTCTCTGATACGATCTACGGTTTTAGACATTTATTCCTCAAAAAGAATACAATTCACTTATTATGAGAAATACAAGTTATTCTTAACTACTAAATACGTTCGTACGTATGTAGGTAGGTACTCAAATAAACTAGTAAGTAGTAGATGCATTAAACTTTACAATGTTGTGGGTATCAAGAAAAAAGTACATATCGCACCTTTAAAGTAAAACCGTTACTAAACGAAACTATGAAATTTTAATGTCGCACCTTTAAAGTAAAACCGTTACTAAACGAAAATTTTCATGAATTGAGGTATCAATGCCATCTATCTAAAACAGTGACTATTTTCTAATATTGGCTCCCCAATAAAATTTCATAATTTTGTTTGGTAACGGTTTTACTTTAAAGGTGCGACTATAAAATTTCATAATTTCGTTTAGTAACTGTTTTACTTTAAAGGTGCGATATTTGTTGTGTTAGTGAACCCATTACGTATCGTTTCTTGGAGGCAAGTCTATAGCAATTTCACATTGTTCATTGCAGCAATTTTTTTTTAAGTTAATGATTTGTTAATTGAACTTCATTTATTTACCTAATTGGATATATATTTAATGAAGAGACAAACATAATTTTACTGTGGATTTGATTTTATACTGAGTGCTGGAGCTTAATATTGAATGATTTGAATGATCTTGTTAAGTAGGTAGATTTTACTGGGAAAAGAGCAGATTATTTGATTTATGGAAATTTATCTGGTAGGTAGCATGCATCATCATCATCAACCACAGCTTAACCCGCGCTTCTGTGTCATCCACATCCATTGTTGCCAAGATGGCAACAATGTCGTAATATTGATATATTTGTAGAGCACGTCTTATCGTAATATAATATTGCGAGACTTGCGTCTCTGTCGTCTAATAGTATCACATCTCTGCGTATTAGTGTCCTGACACTAATACGCAGATAGAGTCTTAATAATATAATATCCTGTATTACATTATTAAGAATGTTCGGTATACATAGACATCCTTTCTAACCCTATAGGGTTTCCCCTAAAAAGCAATCCCACCCTATAGGGTTCCATTGGTTACCCTTCGGATACGGAACTCGGAGTCTTGGTAGACTCCGCTGTAACTCTGTCCGACTGTCAAAGCGCTGTTTCTCATGAACCGTAACATGTAGACAGTTGAAGTTTTCAGAGTGTGTCTTACTGTTTCTGCTGTAACACAAAATATTTTTTAATTAATGGCAACAGAACATGGTTAGAACACGGTATCCTATGTGTGACGAGTCCGACTCGTGCTTGTCTGGTTTTATATTAGAGGATTAAATCAAACTTCTTTACGAAACCTAATAGCTTTTCTTCTATCAATAATTAGCGATGAATATTATCATCTATTATAATTAGAGAAGCTTTGTGATTTGTGAAATATGCTTTTTATTTTATATTTTAAGTTATCATGGTACTCGCAGTATAGAAGTTGATGACAAACTATATTATTTTAAGTTTTTTATTTAGAACTTCTACCTCATGCAAGGTAAACATCTACTACGGATTAAGTTTCTATATTTTTGAAGAGAAAAAAGAGAATATATGTTGAATATTTTATCAGACTTATCGAGTCTGACTCAAAATAACCGACATGATGCCAAAAAGTCTGCTATATTTATAACAAAGAAAGCGTTCAGATACTGAAATATTAAAAACATACTCATCGAACCTTTTTGTATTATTGAGCAATATAACTGTAGAAGCACTTAACAAATCTTTATTACCATCTCAAGCACAGTTCTCACTGAGTCATGCTGAAAAAATAAGAAACGCTTTTAAATGTATCCTTCTTTTTTTATTAATCCATTATAAGACTTCATAAATGAAAGTAAATCATTGCTAAAATTAAAAATTACGTAGCATTAAATAGGTTTAATCTTATTCATATAACAATTAAAATACACTTTATAATACACTTACTATACATTCAAACATACATTAAAGCAAACATATAATATCCTCAATAACTAAACCCAAATTCGAACCCAATATAGCTTCGAAAAATATCTTCACAAAATAAATTAACGTTCAGTGCACATAAAAATCAAACGCTAGCTATCTAAGTCATAAAAGATAGGGAATCCCCTGGGATGTATCCCAGAAGACAGTTAAACGCAGGCGTGCTCCACTTTGTTAGACGACATTTTCTTATTTCATTTAATTTTTCCACCCCATAAAAGATCGCTGAAATTCAGTGGCTAAGAAATGTGCCCGAACCTTATTACGCTTAGTTAATTTATCAGTGTGAACCGAAAAATAGCTGTGAAGAAAACTGTGAAATTATGAATATAACTTGCTTCAGCCAACGTGCTACTGGCACAAGTTGAAGTTAAATTAAAAAAAGTTTTTTTTTTATTGTCGATAGGCACTCGTTTGACCACTATCTCACCTGTTGGTAAGCGATGATGTGGTCGACGATGGAGCACGCTTGTCTAGAAGTAACCTATTCACTATTGACTTAAAGACTTCCAGGTTGTAGCTATCAGAAAACACAGACTCAGGCAGGGAATTCCACTCCTTAGCTGTACGCACAATGAATGTGTTCCCAAAACGTTGTGCGTGTGGGTGGGATGTCCACTTTGGGCCGGTGGCGCATTGCCGTACGTCTTGTGGCCCGATGATGGAAAGGGGTTTGGCTGGACACTTCCCAAAATGCAACCGATAGAAAACCGACAGGCTAGCAACTCGGCGTCGATGCTCAAGACTTTAGAGCTTTTCCTCTTCGGCTTTAGAGACTTGACGAGCCTATCGTTGCCGATTATCCTCTTGGCCCGGTTCTCATTTCGTTCTCCAAGGTCCAATCTATCAATTTTGGTTGAGCGGTTTGGGCGTGAAACCGTGACAAACAAATAGACGTAGTTACTTCCGAATTTCGTTGCCTAGCCTTTTCCCAACCATATTGGGGTCGGCTTCCAGTCAAACCGGAAACAGCTGAATACCAGTATTTTACGTGGAGCGGCTACCCACTAGACCTCCATAACACGTTGACTGGGTAACACGGTACTTCTTAGCAAGACAAGAATTAGATTTTCTGGCTTCTGACAATCTATAACGACTGCCAAAGATCTACAAAATGATAGCCAATGGCTTAACGCGCTTTCCGAGGCGGAGGAGTCTCGGAATATTAACTATCGGGCAGTTGCCCACTAGACACGACAACCATCTGGTCGGAGGATCCTCCCTTTTCAATGGAGGTATATGGGACTTTACTCTCTGTATCGCCTACCTTTATAATTTAAAAAAAACGCTTGATCATAATTATTATGTTTATTTATTTTTTATCAAGTGCCTAAATACAAAGGTTCATGGTTTTATCATCAACAATGATGGGTGCCATACAAACTTTCATTCCCTATTTCAACCCCTTCAAGACCTTTTCTCGCGAAAAAAGATAGTCTATGTCCTTCACCAAGGTCTAATCTATACCTGTATTAAATTTCATGTAAATTGGTTCAGCGTTTTAAGCGGGAAGAGTTAACAGACAGACATTCTGCATTGGCTTCTATATAATAAAAATTGAATCAAGCAAAATTCAACCCGTTAGATTATCCAACACCCCACAATTACGCTTTCGTATGTAGCTTCGAGAACAGTAAATCAGTGCAAATAATGTTTCTCTTCTGTGTACCGTTAAAGCCATTTTATTGACCCTCTAACGCGACTGGTATAAAACGTCGCGTCGCGTTCGGTCATAATTTTGCAAACCGATTTCAATGCTCTGGGATTGTTAAGAGCCAGTTATTCTGAAAAGCAGTTTTATGTGCGTAAATTTCGTATTTATAATCTGTGGCGCTAGTCAAAGGACTTGGGTTTCATACATAATTTTATTTAAGGTATTCAAAGGAAGAGATTAGACCCTTACAATGTATGTAAAGGGGTCGCCTATTTATAGATGAAACACGTTAAAGGTATTTTAAACAGAAAACATGGACGTGCTAATTAGTTACCGTAAACCTTGGTGAGCCAATCAGTGTCGGTTATTTGTTTTGACTATTCATTTCTTGCCATATAATATATTCGACAATGCACAGTTTGAGCTTTAGTTAGTTTAGTATTCTTTACACGAAACGTTGCTGTATATGATATTGAAATTAGATTGATATAGTACGGTCCCACGAGACGTGAGAAGCTTTGCAAATGTGTGACAACTAACTGCAAGTAGGGTATGAGCGGTTTGAAATATTGTTAGCTCGTAACTCAATTCCGCAGTTATAGGGATCTAGAGGAGTTCGTGTCTAAATAATGACAAATAAGAGCCGCACGGGTTGATATTCAAGGTACAGGAACACTTGCCGCATTCGCTTCGTGGATAAGTGAACATTAATTACATACCAAGAGCGGAGAGGATGTTAGGTATGCCTCGGAAATCACGTTAACCTGTTTGTTCATTACATACCAAGAATCCTCACTGCTTCAGAAATCACTTTCCAAACGTCTTATATGTCTATAATGCTCACAGCAAAGGAGTGGAACTCTCTGTCTGCGTCTGTGTTTCTGAACGCATACAACCCTAATCTCTTCAAGATTAGAGTGAACAGGCTTCTTCTGGGTACGCTCGCTCCATCGTCGACTTTGTCTCTCGTCATCTATGACCTAGACTAGAGACAAGACCAAACCCATCTCAAATAAAAAAAACACGTTAATCTGTAGGCCCTAGCTGTTATTTATAGATCTGTGACGACTGAAGATTTTCTGAAAATCTGACACCAGTCTTGCCAAGAAGTATTGTGTTACCCAGTTATTGGGTTTCGGAGGTCAGAAAGACAGCCACTCCATGTTAATTACTGGCATCTGGTTAGATTCGAAATCGATCTCTAAATAATGAGAAAGATTTGTTGATTGTTTTAAATAGGGATCTTGTTTTCATAAGTGCAATTGTCATACACAAAAATCGTCATACATCTAATTTTGATATCTTTCCGTATCTTTGCTTTACCAGGAGGAGCTCGTGGCTAAATAATAACAGCTGCACGGGTCGATCTTCAAGGTTAAGCGGCCTTGCCGAGGTTGGTCTGTGGATGGGTGACCATCTTAACATACCGAGACTCTTCCGTGCCTCGGAAAGCACGTTAAGCCGTAGGTCCCGGCTGTTATTTGTAGATCTTTGGCAGTCGTTACGGATAGTCAGAAGCCAGAAAATCTGACACCAGTCTTACCAAGGAGTACCGTGTTACCCACTTAATGGGTTGTGGCGGTCTGGTAGGCAGCCGCTGCACGTAAAATACTGGTCTTCAGCTGAATCCGGTTTGACTGGAAACCGACCCCTATTGGAAGTTTTTATTTTTTTGCTTCTGTTGACAAAATACGACTGATAGGTAAATATAGGATGTAAATAAATTTCTGTCAAGTACCATTGTTTCGTCACCATTCCTGGTATTCTTCAATCAATAAACGAACTCTGTTTGGCAGCTCGCCAATGGTCGGTGAACCCGAGACAAAAATAAATGTAACGACAATTAGTAGTAACAGGAACTATAAAAATAATGTATATTTGTTTGTCTAGGAACAAGATAGATTTTTTTTTTANCTCGCCAATGGTCGGTGAACCCGAGACAAAAATAAATGTAACGACAATTAGTAGTAACAGGAACTTTAAAAATAATGTATATTTGTTTGTCTAGGAACAAGATAGAATTATTATTTTTTTATTTATTATATACTTTATTGTACACCTCATAATAAGAACTGGACAATCAAACATAAAATAAGTGAACAAGGTCTTATCGCACAAGGCAATCTCTTCCAGACAACCTTTGGATGGATTGAACGAAGGGGATTTGTAATTGATTGTTTTTTGAATAATTTTGCGCCTTGATCTATAAACATCTATCTCAATACAGGGTGATCTGCATAATTTTCAGCATTAACTTTAAACAAAACATTTACAATCACTATTGAATTGTTACGGAGTCAGTCAATTAGATAAATGAAGCTAGTTCTAGCACGTTCGAAGTAGATCTCTATAGAAAAGAACGTCCAAAAAATTTCTTGGATAATCTGTTAAAAAAACCGGGTTCCGTACCATTATCAATAAAAACGGCAAAAAAACACGTTTCTTGTGTGGGAGCCCCTAAAATATTTTATTTTATTCTGTTTTTTTAGTAATTGTTGTTTTAGCGGCAACAGAAATACATCATCTGAGNCTTTAACAAGGCGCATATCCGACTTGTTAGGCGTAGCTCCATGTCGTATGGTATTCTGAATTCAAATTTAAAACAATACGATCGAAAAAGATGGTAAAATGTATCAGGTTTAAAACTGCATCAACAGTTTTTGTTCAATCTAGCAATCATATTTCGGTAGGGGCCATAGAAACCTAAACTCTAAGGTGGGCCAATAGATGTGTCCAGAAGTGTATAAAATAACAATATAACCTGCCTTTGGATAACTTTTTGCCAGGCATTAATTAAAACTTGTCATAGGGCCGTGCTACAAGGTAATGCAGGTATGTGTATATACTGGCCACATACTGGTTGGAAAAAAATTGAGAAGGAAAACGAAGGAAAAAGAAGCAGAGATCCAAAACGCTTTTCAAATGTTTTAGTGTGCAGGTATCCGATAAGTTTTAATATATTCTTCAATCATCCCGAAACCATAACGATTCACTAGACCCAATATTATTCTATACCCGAAACATTATTCTATTACAATATAAGGGCTCAAAACTTTGGGTTTGCCAGCTGGTGTACCGTCTGGCACAAGTATTAGGTAACGGCATGTTGCCCAATTGATTATATTAGCCCTTTAGGGTGGAACTACCTATCAATCTTGTATACTGTTTTAATGTAATAAAGCTTAAAGTGTAATTTAAGGTAGGTTTGGTNAAGTATTAGGTAACGGCATGTTGCCCAATTGATTATATTAGCCCTTTAGGGTGGAACTACCTATCTTGTATACTGTTTTAATGTAATAAAGCTTAAAGTGTAATTTAAGGTAGGTTTGGTAACGATAAATCTTTCGAGTTTAGAATGAAATATCTTATTCGATNTCCCTTCTTCTTATTTGTTTGTTAAATGTGTGTACATAAACTGTTAAATAAATAAATAAATAAATCTTTCGAGTTTAGAATGAAATATCTTATTCGATTTGGTTTAAAAATGAAGTAACACTCCTATGAAAAAATCTATGGGCGATCTCTCTCTATCACTCAAAGGTTTGTTGGTAGAAAAATATTTTTTAGTTAAGCTCGCCTTTGTACATGAACTATTTAAATCACTGTGAATTAATATAAGCTGGTATGGTGTACAATAAAGAATTAAAGAAAAAAATATTATTTGAAAATACTCTATTATAATACGTATATTATATGCATAATATATGTTTATTTTTTATACATAGTTTTGTTTGTTTCTAGACAAAAGCTGACAAAGTTATATGTAGTTAATTTGGTGTTTTTTCTGTTTTTAGTCTAGGTAAATAAACCCTTTAATGAGCACCAAATGGGACTAATTGTATAATTAGCTATTTCCGCGTCTTCACTTCCCTGGTTTTTTCAGACAGCGTTTAGAAAATAGTGTTTCTTTCTAACAATTAAATGATTTTTGTAATCGGATTAGCAGGTACTTCCTCTTAACACAAACAAAAACTGAATATTATATAAATGATCGTTTGTTCTGTGTCTGGGTGTAATTTGTCTATATATGTATGTATTTAGAAAGATATTATACTTCTTAATGAATTATAGTTTTTGTTTTTCTTATTTTACTGAACGCACGAATAAATAGAGTAGTGGAACATAAAATAGACAGTGGAGGCACTGTAATAGGCTTACCTACATACGACCACAAGCTAAGCTTTGGTTACAGTCCTTTGAGAAAACATGCAGCCAGTAAAGCCGCTGTAACAACGTATTTCAGATTCTCGACGTACATCTTATGCTACTTATATTTTGTTTAAGTATATAAAATAGTGCCTAGTAACTGGCATGTTTTTCTTTTATACACAACAACCAAAAAGCTAGCTGATATTGATACATTAAGAAAAAAATATAAATTTAAACTTAAAAAAAAAACAACAGCAAAAAAGTTCCGAAGAAATAACTTTCCAAGCAGTCTGATGCAGTTGGTGATATCAGAATCAGACTTTTATTTGTGAAATATAGGTTTAAACATAATTATCAAGTGTATGATGAGCATGATCGTTCTGTGTCTGGANAAGAAAAAAATATTATTTGAAAATACTCTATTATAATACGTATATTATATGCATAATATATGTTTGTTTTTTATACATAGTTTTGTTTGTTTCTGTACAACAGCTGACAAAGTTATACCTACGTAGTCAATTTGGTGTTTTTTTCTGATTTTAGTCTAGGTAAATGAACCCTTTAATGAGCACCAACTGGGACTAATTGTATGATTAGCTATTTCCGCTTCTTCGCTCCCCTGGTTTTTTCAGCAGGCGAATTTTTTTCTAGATAAAAATGGTGTATCTTTCGAACAAATAAATGTTTTCTGTAATCTGATTAGGAAGTACTTCCTCTTAACACAAACAAAAACTGACATTGACAACATGGACAACTGCATCGCATTGCTGAATGCTGACCTTCTAGCTATCA
>NDFZ01001521.1:0-14109 GCA_002192655.3 Mamestra configurata | reverse complement strand
CACATAATAATATGTTATTATTATATGTTTCAAATATGTAACAACCCCGTCTATCGACCGCGTTCGGATTGCACCATATTTTTTGAATTCAGTGGATGGTGAAGCCCCATACTTAATCTTTTGAGACTTTTCATTCAAGTTTAAACAATGAGTTGTTATTTTGCCCTACTACGCTACAGTTGTACAGCAGATTAATTGCATAGTACTTGAAGAAACTCAGCATAATCCGAGTGTTTTGTTACACATTTAGGATGCTGATTTAAGACTTAACACACGGGACACTGAATCGCCGCGCCAGAGGCATGTAAAGGAATTAGTATTAAAATTCTTTCCGGACGCAAGTTTGAGGTTGTTTCAGGCATTGTCAGTTGTCATGTGCTGTCAGTTTCTATGAGTATAAAGGTGTCGACTAGACCGACGCTATCAGCCGCCGTTGAGGCATTTCCCTGTGGACTTTACCAAAGCTTTAAATAAACCGGTGGAGTATTTACTGTACATGTACTCACAAGGGGTCCTTCTTGGCGAGCCTCAGCGTGACATTGTTGTCCGGTGCCGGGGCGCGTCCGTCATGCTGTCAACACAAACACCAACCACAACGTTGTATGCGCGTGTGTACACCCACACTTTACTCACGCCATTAGTGACATTAAACAAAGGGGGTTAGCTTGAGGACTCGTTTCACTATGCTGTGTTGTATTCAGGGTACCGAGTTGTACAGTTGTTAAGAGGGTGATTCTACCACTTTCCGAATTTTAATTATGAGTTATTGGAAACTAGTTTTTGCCGGCGACCACGACCGCGTGAATAGAGAAAGTTATACATAAAGAACATACACCCGGGATGAAACGAATCCTCTGTCCTATTCTAGGACATGGTCTATCCGTGTGCCATATTTCATCCAAATCCGTTCAGCCGTCAAAACGTAAAGAGGAGGACAAACAAACCAACCCACTTTCGCATTTATAATATTCGATTTGATACAGTCAGCGTTAGTAAAATTGGGACGAACAGACTGTTCAAAATGATGTAAACAACTATGTAAATTAAATATTAACTCAATGACACAAGGAATGTTTTAGAATGAAGACAGCACACGACAACTGTCATTCTGATAAGAACTTTATACAACTGAGAAAAAAGTTTATTTTCTTAGTTGTATAGATCATTTTGAACAGTCTGCTAGTCCCGATATTATTGACGCTAACTGTAGAATCACCTTGAAAACGATTGCAAGCAACTAAGTCAACACCCTGTATTCATGTTACTTAAGTAAATGATCATACAAATTCTGTGGATCATGCTAACAGGTAGTGAAACAAGCCCTAAGAGTTAAATAACATCGAATTGGATAGGAGGTGCAAACCGAGATCACTCATTGAACATCTGGGAGAAACAGTTTCCGGGCGAGGGTTATTTACTTCAGAATTAAAGACGCTTTATCCTGCTGAAATGCTACACTGTGTTATATACGGCAAAAGTGCTGTACAAAATTGGTGCGGTAAGCCGAATTTAACGACAGAGTGAATAACCATTTTTTTATCTCAAAAAACTAGTGTTTTCATAGTTTTGCGAATAGCCAAAAGGCATTTCTACAAGGAAAGATTGATAACTGAAATAACGTTTTTGTTTTTAGTTTTATATTATGTCAAAATTTTGATCATTCAACACCACTAAAGACAATATTCATCGACACACTTTTCAAAATCTTCAATAAATCTCACCCAGAACACACTTCAACAAAACAAGAAAGTTTAATCACATGCGGTGTCTAAACTGATGACGTACCTCAGTATCCCCCGAAGCTCTCCTAGCAGTGATGGCCCGCCGCAGCAGATGCCCCCTGGCGGCGGCTTGGAAGCCCAGCAGACCTCGTGTCAACCTAGAGAACCAGCGCCGCACGCGCGCGCCGCGGTACCACGCTTGTAGGCGGACTGCAGCCTCTTGACGTGCTGACAGCCATTGTCTGACGAATTTTCTAGGTTATTATTGTAAATTTTTTGTTTTATTAGTATCATAGGAAAGAAGAAAAAGTAAGAAAAGAAATCAAGAAAAAAGCCAGAAAAAGGACAGAAAAAATGAAATATAATAAAAAAAACAAAGACAAGAATGAAAGAAAAAAGAAAAGAAAGATAATTTATTCCGCAAAACAAAACGTACTTGATACATACTAAGACCAGTTTAATATGGCAAAAAAATACTGGCTGGAAAAAGGCTGATTGCATCTATGCTGTTGCCACAAGACACTTACCTGCAAAAATACTGTATAACGACGGAAGCCCTCCGCAGCGCAAGGAAGCGTCTCCGCTCGAGCACGGCGCGGAACCAGCGCTGTATGGTGATGATGGACGCCATGATCTGCTGGTGCAACCGGTACTCCAGCTTCGTCTGCTCGCTTTCGCGCATGAAGATCTTTGTGGCACCTAGGTGAAGTCAAGTTCATAAGTAGGGCAAGGACTACTGTCTAACAGGTACCCATAAACTTGAAGCCAATAGAAAACGCATTCAATTATATCGGCAGTCCCCAAGGTCCCCAAATCGATACCCCGACTTGAGGCCTGACAGAGTTGGGTATCTCTCGTGGCCATTTGATTAATTTTTTCCATGAAACTCGGCATTCCGGAAGAAATCGTCGCGGTATTAGAGGAGCCGTATTAGGAAGTAATAATAATAATAATATCTTCTTGTGTATATATAATAATGTAATACTATTCTAGTGCAGATATACCATTCGGGATCTTTAATTGGCAATGGAAANGTTGGGTATCTCTCGTGGCCATTTGATTAATTTTTTCCATGAAACTCGGCATTCCGGAAGAAATCGTCGCGGTATTAGAGGAGCCGTATTAGGAAGTAATAATAACAATAATATCTTCTTGTGTATATATAATAATGTAATACTATTCTAGTGCAGATATACCATTCGGGATCTTTAATTGGCAATGGAATTGGTGATTATAAGCTTCACTAAGCAGGCATTGAAATAGATATAAGAATTAACCATCTCAAAATATGATTCTTACCTAATTGATAGTTATCCCTATCTAAGTTCAGCGTAGCGAGGAAGTGCCGCACATCAGTCTGAGAGCTTAGCAGTCCTTTAGGCAGCAGTATCCTGTACAGCTGAATGAACTCCTCGTACGTGAGCCGCACATTATACCCGGCTTGCCGGATCCGGACCGTCTCCAACATGCCTGTGTACCGTAACTGACGCTGCACGGTTTCATCGTCGAAGACGTGGGGAACTTTCTCGCCGTTTGATTTTATACATCTGTATGGGGATGAAGTTTTTATTTGGAGTAAATTGAAAAACGTGTTGGTTGGATGGAGTAAGTAGTCCGGTAAGAAGGCCACGATTAGAAAGGTGTGCCAAAATATTTCACTGCTTCTTAAATACTTGACTCTGACTGAACACAATTAAGACCTCCTTTATCAAGATGGTGTAATAAATATGCTGCAAATGCAATTTACATCGCCCTCTATCAATTAAAACCCTTATAAAACAAAACCTTTGTACCATAGACGAAAAAAAAAATGTAAGGACTTTGGAAGTGACCTGTTTGGATGGCCCTGCTGGTGTCATTGATTGATCGAATCAACCAATGTCCCGTGACTTACCTAATAAAGAACGGGTTGGCTTGATTGAGCGTGTCCATGAGCGCAGACAGCGAGTGCTGGAACTGCGCCGCCACCGTCTGCGGCTGTTTCCGCTTGCCCGCCGGCGCCGCCGTCCGGCCCGCTAACGTCTTTACGCTCTGAAGATTCTTTAAACCTTTTTTCGCTCGCTCTCTAGGCCTAAACGACTTGTTTTTCCTGTAGAACCAAATCATGTTTGCGTAAAGAACAGAAATATTGGGGCCAAGTCTTTAAGAGATCACAATATGGTTTGAAAAATTATGTGTTTTAGTAGTTTGTAGAAAAATATCCATAATATTATGAGATCTCTTAAAGGGGCAACACCAACCACCTAAGTAAAAATTGCTTGGTGAGAAAGTGCGAATTATTTACATACATGCTAGTAAAGTATTCTTTTACAAAACTTTTTTGAGCAATTGCAATCCAGAACAAGCTGATTTAAAACAATTTACGTATCTGCGATTCAAAATAAGCCAAAATGTGAAGAAAACAAGGTTTAATTTTTGATGTTTTGCATTGATATACAGCTCGGTGTTTTGATAAAATTCTGCAGAAACCTGTTAACTACGCTTACCCATACAGTAAAGCAACAAACGACAATTACAGCATCTAAATACGATTTACTTGCAAATACTGTTTCAAACTGTGTTGTAATAGAAGATGTAATTGTGTGCGTGTGGCTGAAACCAGCCGCTATATTAAAATACTAAATACATAAATATGCTATATAAAACGTCACAAAAGGAATGCGACAAAGAATGCACGAAAACTTAAAAACCCATAGCCATCACCGTGAAAAAGAGAAAAGTGAAGAGAGACCCCAACCGAAACACGCAGATTCATCAAACAAAATGTTTAGTTAAAAATAAAATGAGTCCAAATAAAAACTAGTTTGAATTTTGAAATAACGGAAAAGAGAACTGACGCCTTTGTAACCATTCAACTTCGATCGGAGTTCAGATGACGATCGATAGTATTTGCACTCATTCATGTGTTTGACTTTGTTTGAGGAAGGAGAAGTGCGAGACAGAGACAGCATGTCACATATCGATATCGGGCGGAGCGGCGCACGTACATAACGATCTGGCTGGCGCGCTGCATGACGTCGGTGTCGTCGAACGTGCGCTCGTCGCGCTCTCGCTCTCGCTCGACCCTTCGCGTGCGGGTCTCGGCGATTCTGTAATTTTTTGTCCCTTTCCCACCCGCGCGCGCCGCGCTTGGCGTCTCACTTCGCGCTTTAGTGTCCGCGGTGGCACGCCCCGGCGTCTCGCGCGCCCTGCTCGCCGCTCTGTGAGGCGTTCTGTTCGTCGGTTTGATGTAGGGTGAGAAAGGAATCGGCGATTACAAAATTAATGTAACAAAAATAAGTCAGTTAACCAAATTAAACGTTTGTGTGAGATGCATGCATACCTGCTCAGTGTGACCGCGAAGTGAGTATGAATTAATTCCTAGAGAACTAACAGATGGAAACTAATCGGTTTGGGACTAATAGCGATTCAACAAAGACATGAAGTGAGACCGCGGCTAGACACACGCGGGGCGTGGCCGAGCCGCGGTTTCGTCGGGCACAGAATAAACGCAACAAAGGGTGTGTTATAGGTTGACTAAAAACATGGATGTCCATGCGTTAGGTGCACATAGAACATATAATAAGCATGCCGTAAATTCGGTGACTTACGCAATGCGGTTGATTGCAAGATTGATTGACGATACTGTCACCAGTTGGCTGAGCAACAAGACACATTTCATTACGTCACATAACGTTGCTTGCAAAGCTATATTGTAATACATATTTTATACATAACAATATAATGTAAATCATTAAGGTTGTGTTTCAAACCGCAAGTGCTTTATTTACATTTCAAACGCAAGCGCATTTGGGCGAATTGATAATTAATCATATAATTTGAAGTGTTTACAAAACGTGAGAAATCTGCAACGTTTCTTACTAAGCATTTGCGGTGTAAGCACAACCTACAATTAAAATTCCAGTATATTTTGAGTTTGCCAATTTTTTTTCATAAATAAGTAATAGACATCATGCCTTTCAAGTTAATATGGTATTGCAAAATCTGCAGTTAGTTAATGTACGTTGTCAAAGAAGCTGTATTTAACGTAGTAATGCAAATCGGACACAATAAGGTTGCATCGGGAGCGCTCACCTGATGATGCTGTCGTTGGGCGCGTGCAGCGACGCGCGCGGGACACGACACGCGCCGTCCACGCGCTGCACGCGGTGCCGTCTGCCTGCCTCCAGGAATGCGAAGTACCCTCTGTACACCAATAACAACCATTATTTGAAAATGATTTTCCAATAATACACTTTAGTTTCTATCCGACTATGGCGAAGACAAAAGGAAGATTAATGATTCTATTAGAAGATTAAGAAAGCTGTATCAGCCCATGTTTGTTGAAGGATCGATGGCCGAAAACCTTGAATAGGCAAAGGCTAAACCGCCCATAACCGGCCAAATTTTTCACATTACCTAAAGAACGCGCGCACGATGGCCCAGCGGAACACTGCCACCGGATCAACTCCGACCAACTCTCTCACGAAAGCTAGCGAAGAGTTCTTCAACACGCTGACGATGTCCTGCCGCATTAGGTCCAGGTTCTTCTCACGCATCGCTGTTACCTGATAACAATACATTGATTAGTTTTGTATCTATGTGACTGTTCAAAGCAGTACTTTAAGGCCTACACAGTAAACCTACAGATGTAAGGTAATTATTACAATAGTTTGAGATAGTTATCTTTCATAAACAGTTTTATAATAGCACATTATACCTTTTTTTTAGGATGGGAAATCATCAAAGGATGGAGCGGAAGGGCATGTCAGAGTCTTACTGACTAAAACCCATCCGTGTTCCTTCTAAAGCCCTTTTTTTTTGTGAGTGGTGTCTCTCATGTCAGCCTATAAGGTTGTCGACTGCTTAACTGGGCTTGCCTGTGGTGGCCTTAATATAATATTAAAGCCTCCAGCCAGGGCTTATAAAAACTTACAAATTAAGGGACTACATGCTAAGGGCACCCCCTGTGGGTTACGGGCCTCGGCTTAGGGAGTGGCTGGGGGGAGGACAGCTAGGGACGGGCTGAAACTAGATCTAAAGTCCTTTGCATTGCAGTGCCAGTGACTCTTTCGAACAAATTCCCTTGCAAGCACATTCTACGACTCAGCAACATAATGGAGAGTTTATAAAAAGGTTTCCATGCAAAATAAGTGATGGGTATCCACCCATCACTTATTTTATTACTTATTTTTACCAACAATATACAAGGCTATGAATGGATCCCCATTCATAGCCTTGTATATTGTTGGTAGCAAGTTTACGGCGTTTTGACTGTGATAAAAGTCTAAATTGGAGACAACTAATTTTATGATACATATTCAACATGTACTGAGTATGTAGAAAAGGTTATTGAATTACCTGATACTTCACTCTGCCTGCATAATGTCTAACAACGAATGCGGGTTCCCGTCTCTGAGGCTTCTCATAGAATGGATTGTTTTCATGCACCGAGTTGAACTTCTGTAGTAGTGTCTCATTTGTCGCCCACGGGAAACTGTAATGAAAATGATCAACAATGCAAAATATTTTTCAATGACTGAACATAGTTAAGCAAGCTACATTATTTGTCATAGACCTCTATTCAACACGATTTTGGGAATTATCATTAATTTCTTTCACCACCCATGAGTCTTACCTAAAATTTTGTAGTCTTTAAGCAGACCATCTACTGCCACTCTTAGCTCACTTTAAAGGCTAAAGCTCAATGTGCCCACCATTTACTAATTTTAAACATTACTCACTTGCACTGATCGTCCAACAAGCACAGCAGTCCATTGACTTTCCCTTCGATCAGCTGAAGGCATCCCGTATTATCGGAGAACCCTATATCCGTCCAGGGTATGCCCTCCCTCTTGTACTCCTCCTGCTCGTACTTGAACACGTGCTGGTTGAAGTAGTGCTGTAGGTGCTCGTTCGCGTAGTTTATGCACAGCTGCTCGAAGCTGTTGCTCAGACCGAAGTCTTCGAAACCGAATATGTCCAGAACGCCTGCAGATGTTTAAATGTCATTTAATTTTAAATTTTAGAAATAAATGTAAAGGTACAACTATGTTGCGGCTATCGCCCTTGACCACACGATATCGTCGCCTCAAATAATATTAATCGATGATCGTCACGCTGCCATACAGCGCACTGGACCGATCTTATCAGTCGATGTCAACGATCTATCGACTTCTATTGACTGCTTATGAATGATTACGAGGTGCAACTAAATTTACAAATTTAGTTGCACCTCGTTCTAAACGTTGTTCCAAAGTTGCATTATTGTGCATTTTGTTACTATCAGCAGAGTGATAATAGGCTGATTATATACCAAGTAACGTTTTTTTTATTATTATTATAAAACATGACTGGCTGTCAAGGGCAGCTATTCTTAGGCCAGCAGTGAACCACAACAGATAACTCACCTATACTATGTCCCTGATGTTCCCTAAGCGTATCCTTTTTAGAGAGCAACGCGTGGTTGACCTGCATCACAATCCAGTCGAACAGAGCACCGTACAGGCACTTGGCCATCGCGTCGCGCGTAGCTATCGCTTCTGGCAACCTGCAAGCAAAACGAATTTGGTTTCTGTGCTTCTTTTACCGACGATAATGGGAAACATCATAATGCAACTTGGACTTGTAATGTTGTTCACTAACATGAAATAATCAAGCATCAATATGAAAGATCGCTCCTTCGAGAAGAGACCTTTGCTAAGAAGTGATAATTGGATAAACAGAGGCGTAGGTACCGCCGTATCTGCCATATCAGTGATACGGGGCCCCCGGGCTACAGAGGTCCGGGTCCCGACGTGTGTTAGCAGAAATTGGTAAAAAGTTATCAGTAGGTATTGGGTCCAGACGGGAAGAAGGGGCCCCTGGCAAATTTTAATACAGGTTCCGTCTAAGCAGGCTACGCCGCTATGTATAAGGTAACATTGGTGTAGATCGAACTCTCAATCTCATGGTCGCCGATATCAGCTATTACCATGCAACTTAAAAATCGAGAGTTCTTGTTGGTGTGCATATAGAAATAAAGCCTAAGCTACCAAACAACTAAGAGCTCATATCAAGAGATGTTGGTTCATCTTAATCCATTATAGTTGCTTCATAAAAAAGGTATGTGTACCAAAGGAATGTGTTGACATGTATTTTTGAAATAAGACGATAATCTCTTCATAGATAAGAAAGAGACTACAAAAGAATGTAAACAAAGATACATTCTCTAGCACACTGAGTCNGTGTACCAAAGGAATGTGTTGACATGTATTTTTGAAATAAGACGATAATCTCTTCATAGATAAGAGACTACAAAAGAATGTAAACAAAGATACATTCTCTAGCACACTGAGTTTATGATTATTAATTTAAACTTTACATCAATTTACATGATTACATTGTTGACATAATCACAAAATCAGTGATTACAATGTACGGTCTATCCTCTCACTGAATAAATTCCACACCGTTTATACTAATTACTGGCAAGATTCCACTGTCTTACATTGTCTGCCTTGGCCTCTTTACAAAGAAATTGTTTGTTTTTAATGCATTATTTACTTTGGCTAAACGCGTGGATGAGTGACTGACTTTCGTGACATTAGTCGAGCGATCGATTTCCGCACTGTAAAAATATTTTGCTTGCAGAAAGACTGAGTGCGCAATTTGAATGTAGCAACCACGGTAGCAACACATCTTTGCAATTACTCGACGCAAAGATTGGCGCTGAAAAATTTTTCGCGTAATTTTCATTAAAAAAAACAAGCACGCGGAATAAAGATCGCGTTATTTTCGTCAGATATGTTGCTACGCAAAATATTGTGTCTATAAACAAACAAAAGACTCAAGAGAAATTTCCTTTCACGGTGTAAATTCTATTGCAAATAATACCTCATGTTTTACCTGTAATTAATAACGAGAGTTTCTCCCGAAGCCCTAGCCCGTTTAGACGTGAGGGCGGCCAACAAGGTTTCTTGCTTGACCCGCAATAGCGAGGATATAAGCGAAACAACCTCAGGATTCCGCACGCCGACCGCCTCGTCGTGGTGGTACGACTTCCGTTGTGGTTGGAACTCCACGTTACCTGTAA
This sequence comes from Mamestra configurata, assembly GCA_002192655.3. Taxonomy (NCBI): domain Eukaryota; kingdom Metazoa; phylum Arthropoda; class Insecta; order Lepidoptera; family Noctuidae; genus Mamestra; species Mamestra configurata. The sequence goes on along the minus strand of NDFZ01001521.1, from coordinate 4,335 downwards.
ATGATACCATTTCCATTATACACTGACATTGGCCTGTAAATTGAGGCTGATAAACATACATAGGTGTATCTTACAAATATATATGAATTCAAGGTATGAATGAAACTGGTCTGTTGATCTTTCTGAAACACTTTGATCTGTGTACTTGACTTTGATTTTTTTCCAGGTTTTCAGAAGAAACGCCAAAACAAACAGAATCAAGAATAATTTATTTGAGTCACTCTACAAATACACTCAAAAACTGATTCTGTATCCTGGTCTTATAAGGCTGACGCAGGTTAGAGCGGGCCGTGTCGCTACGCAGTTCAAAAATCATCCTACATCACTTTCTTACATTTCGTATGGACCATCGCACTTTTGTCTACTGAAATGCGTTGCGCTGTGACCCGCCGCGGCTGTAATCTACGTTTAGCAGGTATTTCTACAATCTGCCACGATGCCGCATCACCAAACATTGTTGATTTTTATAATCAACTGCTGAACATTGGCCTTACTCGAGACAAGCTCCAAAAGCAGGTCCTTTACCACATTTATATTTAGTTTTTTATAACTTCGGTGAATCATTTATTAGCTTAATCTACGAAATCATTTTGTTTCTTTTTTTTTTATAGTAGTTTACTAAATGTGGATGGATGGAGAGGGGAAAGGGAGGCCAAAGAAAAGATATATTATGTGTGGAGTGATATATAAAAAAGGGAGTCAGTAATAGCATGACGGTTGACAGAACAGAATGGAGGAAAAAAAACGTTGCGCCGACCCCAACTAACATGGGAACCTGCCCATGCAGGAAAATGGTATTATAGTAGTAGTTACTATCCTGGCTTGAGTTTAACATAATATATGAATACATTTACAAAATAAGTTGGAGACATAGTCGTTTTCCTCTCATTATCAGATATGTGTTAATGCGATAATCAGTTTATAAGCTACCGTCATAATATTAAATGCTATAATGGCAGACATTTCGCATTATGTAAACATACCATTTTATTTCTCCCGCCTTGTAAATAAAGCATGCCATTGCAAAAGGGGAGAATGATTAATTCAAAATTAGTGTTAATAATGCAAGAATGTTAGCCACCATATTTATTGAGTGTAGGAGGAAAAGGAATCAATTTCCTATTATTAGCTCAGCTTGCTGTCAATGAATTATGTTCACATATTTAAATATTATGTACACATTAATTTGTTAGCTATGTTTTGCTAGGTAGGTATATGATTCAATAATATTATGACCGATAGTAAATGATATCAAGATAATTAGTTCTCTATCAGCAGATAAAATTTACTAATAGAAACTTGACGATTTTAAAGTATAGACGTCAGAGAAAAACTTACCTAAAAGTAGCACTGCCGACAGCACAGCAAATAAACGGCGCTGCTTATCCATAGTGAAGCCCACCATCTCCATAGACTGTTTTAACCGCGAGAACTCGTACTGTTCGTCAATACCCGGCACCTCACTACAACCAGTCCTTGATAAATAATTATATTTGTCCACACTGAGTAAATGCAACTGTTCCTTCTCCTGCTCCGACGCACCAGCCAATAAATAATAAAACACATGATAATTCCTCTCGTTCCGACCCTGACTGCATATTCTTGACTTTTCCAGCAAATATTTTTGTACAACGGCTCCATGCACCATGCCATTTTCCTTGTAATTTACTTGGATAAACTTCCCAAAACGACTGGAATTATTGTTGTGGGCAGTTTTCGCGTTACCAAATGCTTCTAATACTGGACCTGCACTTAATATCGTTTGCTCCACTCCACTTCCATGAGATCCCTTTTGGCTCAGCGCCGTTAAATGGTGAAGTAGAAAATTCGTACTCTCAGTCTTTCCTGAACCACTCTCTCCACTGATCACTATGCATTGATTAGTTCTCTCTCGGAGCATGCAATGATATGCGGCATCGGCTACTGCGAATATGTGAGGCGGAAGACTGCTTCCTATCCGTTTGTTCTGATATAACTTCACATACTTTGGGTTATAAATCGGGTAGAACTTGAACGGGTTGAGTGCTATTAATATAGAGCCGACGTATGTGTAGATGTAGCCGGCCGAGAACCTCGCCCTCAAGTTATCTAGTAGCGTCTGTTCATTGAGCTCCGGCAACTGGCACAAGTCGGGATACTCGCGATCTTTGGGCTGGTACAGGAACCGCTGGAAGTAATCCTTTATCAGCTGCGGGTCGACCGAGAAGTTCTCCATCCATGGCTCGTCGGGGATCTTCTCTCGGAGATAAAATCTGTAAACAGAAACGAAACCCTTGAACTGAGATACCGACGGCAACGAGCGGGAAAATATCTAAAAATAAAATTTTACTTTTGAGTCATAATGACGAAATCTAAATATTTGTGAGTTGTGGTACAGTTTGAGAGGCCATGTTTGATCGAGCGGCAAAGTTTCAGTTTGATTGGCAGGATGGAGACGGCGTTATCACGCCGCTGCCGCAGGAAGAGTGACTCATGCGCACACTGGGATATTATCCCCAATCACTGCTACAGCCCTTCATTAAACAACTAAGTACTAGTTTAAACAACACTTATTTCATTCCGACACTTAAATATGTATAATAGACACATTCATAGCGGGACTTCGATAACGTTTTAGCTACGTCTGTATTTACGCGCGTTTAAATGCATAATAATAGAAATTCTATTTAGAACGCAAGTAATTTAAAGTTGTCCGTTTTCTGTACATGAATAAGGACACAGAAGTTTAAATTACGGTAATCACGTCTCGCGTAAAATAAATTAAGATGAATCATCACAATGGACATAGTACACAAATAGTATTGCGGTGACAGGACGCTAGCGGACACAACTATATGTAAAGGTACAAATACAAGACACGCAGGTGTTTAAGACAAGGTTAGACGTATCTCTCGTAACAGATAATTGCAGGAATAAGATAATTATATAGAAAAACCTGATTTGACATTGTTGAACTTGCCACAGACTACTGTTTGCGTCGAGGAAAAATTATATTCAAATAGGGTAGGTATGCAGCATTTATGTTCTGTTTTTTCATTAAATTAATCATAGCTTGAACGTTACTGTGTTAATTACGGCAGGAAAATTAACATGTAACAAGAGTAAATGGTGAAACACAGCTAAACATATGTTATTCATTAAAACATTGAAATAGCGTCAACCGTGAACTGTCCCTTACAAAGCTGATATGATTAAGGTGATGCAAAAAAATTAGTCATATCTAATTAGTAGTTAATGAGACATGAAAGGTTTCTAAGTACTGACCTGTTGTACTGTCCCGAGCCGGTGTTATTGGGCCACAGCAGCATGACTGCGACGGGCGACTCATTGGGCCCGAGTCTTCGCTCCTTGCACTCGCCGCTAAGCATGTCCCCCACCACCTAATGAGGACATTATTTTTATTACAATAGTCTCCCTCCCTCATGTTTTAGGTAATCTGATATTGTCATAGCTAAGGGTTAGCGGGCGATACAAAACGCGTGGCTAGTCAGCATATGGATGCTTTTGGGTGCTTTCGCACTTGCACTAGTACCATAACAGCTGTTTACAGGTTTCAAGGCACAATCTCTTTTTATTTTCACACAAAGGCCTTTTTGCATTGCATCTCAACAATAAAATAATCACACACAATATCACAAATTAAATAAAATTTAGGCTAAAGAGGTTCAACGGTTCATTTAATTAAAAAAAATTGTTAAAACAGAACATACTTTTCACTTTTTAAAAACAAACTGTAAGTACTAAAATATTTATGTTATCTGTAACTTCCTCAAAATACGATAATCTTACTTATGAGCTGATAGTCACATGTAGAGTGTCTCACTGATGACCAAGCTAAGGAAGCAATCATCTTGGACATAAGCTGACTCATTCAGTTACAATGAGCAAAAAATTGTTCAATGTTTATATTGTTAATCAATTTTTTGCATCAATGTGGTGAGCTGTTTTAACTTTTAAGTGATACTAAGTAAATGTGCTTCAGATACTTTGTATGTTGTATGAATGGATGAGTCAATTTTTTTTAAGAGAGGTTTATACATGTCACTTTAATTTAATACAAAGTCGCATTCAAATTAGTGTGAATGAAAACTCAAATCTACTATTGGGCACCTGATCTGCTAAATGTTATAATTAGTTGTAGCGATGTAGAAATGATATTGTACCAAACTTTTATACAATATTAGCACTTCGCCCGCGACTTCGTTCGCGCGGATTTAGTATGTACTCGTGAAACTTCGATTAAGGGATAGACTTTAATGGGTCGTTTGAAAATTAATCGAAACAATTTATAATAATTAATTAGTCAGCTATTTTTTGCTGCTGCTCCTGTGGTCT
>NDFZ01001520.1:0-14105 GCA_002192655.3 Mamestra configurata | reverse complement strand
ATCTGCGCGTTGTCGGCGCGTTAGAAAAGCGGCGTGTGCATAGGCCTTTATTGATTTGACTTGATTCCAAAGCAATAGAAACACTAGTTTCATGTACATCGTATTTAATTTTCCCTTCCTCTGTAAAACCGAATCGTTTACCAATCGCTACAGCGACGATATATGTCTAGACTAATATAATAAAGCTATAATATAATAATAATTATAATATATTTCTAAATACATTACATATAATAGACAAATTACACCCATACACAGAACAAATGATCATGCTCATCACACAAAGATTTGTCCTGGGTGGGAATCGAACCCACGACCTCCGGTTTTGCAGTCAGGGTCACTAACCACTCGACCAACAAGCCAGTCAAGCTGAAGACTTTGTTTGTTTGAACACGCTAATCTCTGGAACTACCAGTCGAATTTTTAGCTATACGGGAACGGGAAAAATAAGATATGTGTGTACGGAGTACCCCCACCCTTCCTTATGAATGTGGCTATCATTTACAAAAATAATTTTCCAAATCCGACTGGTAGTTATAGAGATTCGCGCGTTCAAACAAACTCTTCACTTTTATTATATTAGTATAGATACATTAATATAGTATAGATTTATTGTACCATAATCAGTTAAAATAACTTCAGAGAGGTGAAACAATAGGGCGGTCTCTCCCTAAAAGTGGACTCGAGCAATATCGCTTCGATCGAAGCGAACGATCAGTGAAAATACGCAACAGTTTGTTGCTAAACGTTCACCGTGAGTCCGATAGTCGTAACATACGTGTTCATGGAATAACTCGCCGAAGAGGACCTCGGTAACTCCCGCCACTCCTACAAAGAAGCTACTCCGCAAAGTTTCACTTGACGTGGATTCCGAACGAATGTCGCAGGAGAGTCGTTTGAATAAAGTTAGCCCACTGATTTATGTGAAAACTTTTAGTAGTACCGCGTCCCCAGAATATGTGGCCCAGTGTATTGTATGTACTTATCTTTCGGTGTTTATTCTGTAGTTCTGTTATTGCTTAATTCCCAGCGGCAGGGAACGACGTGAGCGCCTGTATTGTAAATAATGTTACCAACTTACTAACTACGGGAAATCCGGATAACTTTTGCCGAAAAAAATTATTGTGTGTCATATTGCGGATGTCTCCTAACAACAGGCATTCAGAACATTTATTTTTGTACACAAATATAACACTCCAACAAAATGTACCTCTCAATATACCCATTCAACACTTATATTTTCGTAAATCGATCCTTTCCATTGCCTCGCACTTCTTATACGATATCAAACCTCACGTGTCGTCGCACGCACCCCAATAAAGAACAACTTGGATAACGCTACTCACGTTGGAAATCCACAAATCGGGATTGGGCCAAGGGTCTTTGCTAAATCGAAATAAACAGGGGCATCATCGAATTCCCATTCCGTCCTTACATTTGATTTATCTGCTGAGTGGGATCAACTTGAGGCGTAATTTATTGCAACCGAACGGAGGCCTCTTCCGCCGTTAATTCTGAGGACGGCTAGATAACGCTCTTGACACCTTTGTTTAGGGTTCACATGGGTGACCGAGGCGATGGGAAATCTTTCAATATATGGTGCTTAGGGAGTAAGTTTTGAAGTGTCTTTTAAGGGTGTCATCGTTTTCATATTGGAGAAGAACAACCATTATAGGTTGCTCAGAAAAAAAGGAGGCAGAGGTTATGAATTCATGGACGACTTAGCTTATGCGGGCGTTTTGCTCGCGTCAAGTTCCATTTGCGCAAAATAAGTAGCCTTTAACCGTCTTGAGGGTCATCTATCTAACTCTGTATCAAAATTCATCAAATCGGTTTAGCCAATTAGGCGTGAAAGCGTAACAAATAAACACGCTTCGCATATTTTATAATATTAGTTGGAATAGTCATCACCCTTTTCCATGTGTCTATACTTATGTATTCACCTATATTGTTTGCACGGGTTTCCAGGCAATAATTAAATCTTAGCTCTGGGGCTATAGAAAAAGTGTAATTCTATCAGTACTAACGATTTTTAAAAGTCCAAAATGTTTTTGGAATTGAGCACATGACATTTCGGTAGCGCTAGTCAACCTTGTCCNTATATTGTTTGCACGGGTTTCCAGGCAATAATTAAATCTTAGCTCTGGGGCTATAGAAAAAGTGTTATTCTATCAGTGCTAACGATTTTTAAAAGTCCAAAATGTTTTTGGAATTGAGCACATGACATTTCGGTAGCGCTAGTCAACCTTGTTTATTTTGGACTTTTTGACCACGTTTTCGTAATGTTGACTAAGGCCTAAAGTTGCTATCAAGACCAGCGAATATTTTAGCAGCTAGGAGACCTAGACTTCTCTAAGCTGATAAAATGTTACGCCTGATACCAGATAAACAAGGCATTGCCACATGTGAAACATGAACAACTAGAGATGTCCAGATTATACGTTAGGCCGATTACCCGATTAATGGCCAATTGAAAGCCGATTACAACGTCAATTGACTGGAACTAGTGAAGCGACGCGTTCTCTGTTACATGTCGTGAACATTCAGGGCTTGTTCTTACGCAATGGAACCTAATTGAAGAGAACTATGAAAAAAATCGGATAAGTACGAGTCAGTCTTGCATACAAAGGGATCCGTAACATATCGTAACATATCGTAACATATCGTAACATATCGTAACTTATCGTAACATATCGTAACATATCGTAACTTATCGTAACATATCGTAACATATCGTAACATATCGTAACTTATCGTAACATATCGTAAAATATTTTGGAGACATTTTATGATGATCAATGGGAATTTTTCCATAACTTCTGTGAATGTCGAAATATGCAGTATTGCGAAACCTTGGTGAGCAACGTATTTTATTTTTAATAATAACTTGCAACCCACTCCGGCTAATTAGCTGGAGTATTTTTTTTTTGGAATTAACACAAAAAAAACAGCCAAATCGGTCGAGCCGTTCTCAAGTGACGATGCTTCATCGTATTCGGCTATTGATAGCGTAGGGCGGATTTATATACCGGTCATAACAACACATTTATATATTATTCTTTGAAAATTTTAAGTGTCTGCCTATTCCAGTTTTAACGATTTTGGTTTTCACCGAGCGGAACCCTAAAAAACGATCGAAATAAATATAATCCTTAAAGACACAAAATTAGTCAGGTAACTTGACATTTGAGGAAATTTCAGAAGATGATGGAAGTAGGTATTTCAATTCTTTCGGAAACATGATAACAAAGAATAAAACGCTCATTTACTTAGTTTAATTCTTAACAACCCACTCGTAGTTCAAAAGGTTTCGCCCACACGTCTCTTTACGCTACGCGATGAGCTCACTGTACTACGGCGTAGCTCGTGCTACGATCCCGTAGTCTCAACGCCTACGAGATTTTTTCCTTGTAACTTAGTATTTTTAAAAGGTTATCGTTTTCTATCTGAGATGTCGTTTATTTTGTACTCAAACGATCTACTCACTTATGCGGATAAGTAACTTTACAAAGACCTCTTTCATTTTAAAATCCATAAATATAGGCACAGGAGACATTTTAACATGGTTTCTAGACTGTCAATGCACCATCGTTGCCTTTGATATTTCAAATTTAGATAAGTCTAGTGATCATTAACCATCAGAAAGGCTTTTCTATTAGAAAACACTTAAACACTCAACTGCATCTTCTCAACTCAAATCCATAGAAACTTCTCTAGTACGAGCGTCATACGTTAACCAATTCGGATCTGCGGATAAGCGTTATTCGTGACGTGATCCGCGAATCGCGATCCGATAGTAAAAGGACAATAAATATGGATCATGCGCGTCATTTGAGACCTATTGCGAATAAACTAGAGGTCGCAGTTTATCTTGATGAGGCGGACGGAACTGGGTTAGAGTTGGGTTTTTAAATGTTTTACTTTTTTTTATAGCCCTTTACTTCGTTTATTTGACTCATTATGAACCAAGATGCGGGATGATAAATATTTTTGTTCGTTTTCGTTTATTATTTCCACATTATAAAAATATTTTAACCGTGTCAACGTTAAGATGAAACACTCAGGATAGTATCTAAAAAAACACACAGCATAATGAACTCTATATCCGCAATGTAATGCACACATTTCAGTCCAGATAAAAACGCCCGCACTAACGCGCCTTCGATCAAATTTTTGATTATCGCTCGCTTCGTCGGTGTGCCTTAAAGGAGAGTAGCATATTGAAATATCGTAAGATTGGATTCATTAAGGATTAGAATACCATGATTAGTTAACAGTAAAGAATTACGCTAGTTAAACCGAGGGTACAATAATAAAACTATACTACTTTAAATAACTACAGATACTCTCTTTTTTCAGATACGCTGGAAGATATTTCTTTACAAATAAGCATCACCTTTGTACCTACTTTTCTATTCCTTTATGTCTGTTTATTATACGTGAGTACATTAACTGTTAAATAAATAAATAAATCAAAATACCAATCGAGATGCTCGCACCTATCACTATTTTATTCTCACTAGAAAATTCCTTAAGCTATTCAATTATTTAAAGGAACAAAATGAACATTCTGTCGCGTAACACAGGATCATAAAATTGAAATTGCTCGTAAAATCAATGTACGCAAGTACAGTTTAACGACTACTTTTCACTTTGAAGCGCAACTCTTTAGGTGTGATTTTTAAGATTCCCGTTACTAAGTCATTTACTCATTTAAAACAAAATTCTACACAATATATACCAGAGAATAGTGAGTACTTGTTCTACTAATACCAAATTCTGTGAACTATTTTATACTTATCATTCTAAAATTACTTGTTGGCGAGGGCAAAGAAGAAGATTTCAAAATTACTTCTTAACAATCCAAAGACTTTTCTTGGAAACCTTTTGTAAAAGGAGGTTTTGACGCTATTAGTGGATCTACTGCATTCACGTTCATTGGCTTAGTGTGGTTGCGCTATGTCACACCTTTTTAAAAATATTAAAACATGTACGTATTCAAATACGTTCAAAATCTAGTCACAGTTTATTTGCGAAAAATTTTAGAAAAAATGTAAGCACGTTAGTGGTTTATTTGTCAAATTGAGACTTGAATAAGAATCAAAACGTTGTTTAAAACGTTAATTACCCTTCTAATACTAATCTTAGTAGATAATACAATAGTCGAAAAGCACACAGCAATGTCTTAACCAACTTTACCTCGAAACCTTAATCCAAAATAAATCCGTCTTAAAACTCAACTACAAAATCCATTCACTAAAATCTTAACACCATTCAATACAATAAAGTTGAAGGTAATTGTCTGGAGAGAGCCACAATAGCATAATTAGTTGGTTTCTCTTATACTTGGATGTTAAATAAAGGAGTAAGTTTGAGGGACAATTTACGACGGAGCGGGTGCTATCGCCGCTTAATTCCGTGCCGAGAAGCCAGATAACAGTCCTGTAGTGTCTCTCTCGATTTATTACTTTAATCAAACGTATAGTATGTATGCTGACAAAAACTACGCACTTAATGCCTTATTTAAGGCGAGATTGGCGCCCGATGTTGTTGTTTTTAGGGTTCCGAATGTTTGTATGAAAAACGGAACCCTTACAGGATCACTCGTGTTTCTGTCTCAGCCGTTTTTTCTGCGAATCTGCTGGACTGACTTAGTTGAAATTTTTAACCCTAACACGGACGCGTAACGTAAATAAATATATATGTAGTATAGTATGGGGTCACTTTTGGGAGGCAAATTAGATTTTTTTATAAAAGCCGTGTGACATATGAAATGAAAGGGCTCATCGCACGTATATTTTTTATTATTAAAAAATATTTAATTCAAAACTCCAAAGTTAAAAATTGCTCAATCTATTTTCGTAATTTTATTATAAGGTATCTAATATCCAAAACTACTGACCACACACTTTCGAAAAAAATACAGATTTCGAATAGTTCTGTATGTACCGTAGATTACAGAAAAACCCATAAGAAGTCTACGGTTTCAAAGTAACATGTTTAAAAAAACGTGATTCGTCCGGAACCCTTTTTGCACGATTTCGACTCGCACTGGCCGGTTTCATTTTTTGTTGTTACTGGTTAAGGCTCCCGCTGGGTTACGCGTTTTCAAAGAAATTGTTGTACAATATATTTGTAGAACATTATTTTTAGAAAAGGTTAGTCAACACACAAAGTTTCTTCCAGTTCTTGATTAGAAATATGGCCATATTAGGTACAAAAATAAAACAAAACCCATAAAAACAGAGAAATATTTGATTTCGGTAAAGGAATGGTTTTGCTTTTTTATAAAGTTTATTTTAATTTATAATTTCAAGTCAAACCGAAGTTCACTTACTTCAAATTAGGCCGTTTTATAAAGCGGCAATTATTATTAGGTAAAGACCCAATATAAATGATTTGAATTTCTTGTATTGCAAAATAATAATTGTACAGAGGATAGAAATAAAACAAAATACGAAAAGCAAATTTTACAACCTTGGAAAGCAAAGTTATTTTTAAGTATCTAAATAAACAGTAGGGCAGTAATGGGAAACATTTTTTGGTTCTCTACCTTCAGTTTATATTGAATACAGTTAAAAGCTGCAGTATAAATCTCCATATTCTAAAAACTAAAAATAAAAATCCCTTGCTCTATCTATTTTTTCAGTCCATACAAAGGTGGGAGATCGCCCAGTGCGACATTATACACTTGTTTTATATTCTGATAATATATAATATGTAATCATTCACATGTTCGAAGAAACAGGTTGATTCAATACGACAAGACTACGATTGAAATAAAAGAAGGCATGCTCTACTTCCCGTGCGAAATCAGGGCGCTTGAAAATAATATGAACGAAAAACATTGAAACCAGTAAACCTCTCAATAAAATCATAACAATTCAAAAACTTCCTCACCAAGATTCACAAACCCGAAACAATGCGTGCCTAATAGCCATCGATACCCTGTATTGTTTGATCTCATTTAGCAACTTGCTAATTACCAATCAGAGGGTCCTTGCTGTATTCAAGTTGAAACGTTATTAGCGACCAGATTAATACAAGCGATATAGTAGATAATATCGTTTATTGATATGGGCTCATGAGACCTTTGTGGACCTCCATTAGAGCTTGTAATTGTTGTATTATTGGGCTAAACGGCTGAATTGAGAGTTGCTTAGGTGTGTTATTTGGCTACTGTGTAGACCACATCATGGGTGTATCTTCAAATGAGCTTGGCAGAGAAGGTGTACGCACCTAGTGTATCTTCATTATTACAGTTTTTATGGCACCTATTGCCATAAAACTGTAATAATGGTTTCGACTATTCTATCAATGTCACGTTATTTTTATGTCCCATTTTGTCTCAGTCGCCATCAGGGTGTTCATTTAAACTCCAGGTTGCCACTGAAGAATCCTGATGGAGAGCTCAACAATACTTTGCCAAATCTGAAAATCGAACCCAAAAATTTTTAGTAAGCGTGATTCTGACAACTAAACCAATGAGTACTACCTACTTGTATATGATAGAATAGCAGTTTCCAAGATAGTATTTTTACGGGGAGATTCAATTTTTCAGAGATAAGTCCGGGGTCAGGATATGTGCTCGAAAGGCAATAGGCCTCTATAACGAGAGACTTTAACATTACTAGCAAAACGTGGGGTTATGTACACTCCTGCCTAAGCTTTTGGAAAATACTAAAAAGGTTGTATGTGCCGCCAACTCGAAAAAAATTGTGCAAGTATCTTATTTGTCATTGTGCCATAACAAGTTCTGATTGGTGTATATCACTATCGCATACACATACATAGACTTCCCCCAAGCCTTTACTAAGTCAACGGTCCATTTTATAAGTGGCCTTCCAACGATGCGTCTTTAGGTACACGGTCGCCTTTCCAGAACCATTTGACCACATCGACTATCTGTTCCGCGAGCAGGCATGTGTATTACGACCTTAATGTTGATAAGCTCTTCAGAGTCTCTAAGGTTACTTCATCGCTTACCGTCAGGATAGTGGTCAAACGCGTGCCTATGAATAATAAAAAATAAAAAATAAGAAAACGGTTGTTGATGTAATTATATGCGGATAGGTATTTGTTCTAATTTTCATCTCAAGAAAGAGCAGAGTGTGGGTTAAAAATAAAAGGGATGTTCTTGAAGGCTGACTAATGAATCAACTATCACTAATATTAATTATATATTTAACCCATAAGACTCGGAGTTTTGTTGCTATGTGATTCAAAAAGTAGCTCGTATTTACTTTTTGGTTCAATCTGTGCTAGAAGATTAAAGTAGAATTGTAGCGGCATCAATGCCGCCACATGAAAAACTAAGAAGCGAAATTTAAAAACCGCAACGCCATCTACGACGAACTAACAACGAAATCCTGCATCGTCCAAGCAAAGTTCTCTGTGCGATTCGAACATATACAACAGTCCGAATATCAACTATCGGGCAGTTGCCCACCAGACACAACAACCGTTTGGTAGGAAGATCCTCCCATTTTCAGTGGAGGTGTGCGGGACTTTACTCTCTGTACCGCATACCTGTATAGAATAAACTCCTTGTTTACAAATAGTTTTGACTTTTTAAAGAGTTTAGGACTTTCTATATCTACACATCAACTAAGTATTTACTTGGCCTTAAGCCAAATAAACAAAGGCGTGATATACAAACATGATAATAATGAACTCATTTATAATTTCGAGCATTTAATTTTTTCAAAAAAGAAAACGACACTGTTTAGCGACTGATAAGCTTATTTAATTCAAATTAATATAGAATTCGAATTTAGTATCTATTTACTTAGCAGCTTAGATTTTATTTTGGTTCCGAACATCCGTAAAAACGGAACCCTTATACGATAACTCGAGTATCTGTCTGTCTGTCCGTCTGTCACAGCTTATTTTCTCAGAATCTACTGGACAGAGTCTGTTGAAATTTGGTACACGTATGAACTTCTTTGATCCAAATTCGGAAGCTTTACGTAAATAAGTTTGAGTATGGGGAAAAACTGGAACATTACAAAAAAAAAACGTTTTTAAACTGTACCATGTGACAAATGAAATATTGTGAGGGTTTAAATTATAATTTTAAAATAAGTAGTTTTGAAGTTATTCAAGCAATTAGATGAAAAATTACCATTAGCTCCGAAAAAAGGGAATCTTATCTCTAAACTTTTGTAAAAAAATCGAATAATATTTTTTAGGAAAATCTATAAGAAGTCTATAGTGTTAAAGTAACATGTTACAAAAATGAGATTCGTTCGGAACCCTTTGCACGTGAGTGGGACTCGCACTTGGCCAGTTTTTATCATAAATAAGACCTACAACATTCACAATGATATCATTAATATTACAAAATATTTCGATAATGATTCTCTATAAAATAAATATTTAAGTAACCACAGAATATTGTATCGTATTAACCGTTACCGCAAATAAGTTAAATTGAATTCAATGAAAAACATAATTCCAGTAACTTATACTACTATTAGCATTGGATTTCTGTCACGATACATGTTTAAAGGAGTGAATTATAAATGAATTATTTTATTTTGGTTAGTTCATGCTAAATGTTCAAGCGATATTATTATGTCGATTCGATTCTACAAGCTTCTAGGTAGCCTTTTTTCCTTATAAAGGATTATATACAGGTCATTTAAAAAATATATAAAACAAAAAATCTAAGTTATTAGTATAAATACAGCAAGTTAATCACGTTGCATGATAATTTTATTTGAGGTAAACTAAAATTTCCAGCAGATTTATAACAAATACTTTCCTTACTTTTAGAATATTCAGCGACATAAAGGGCCTGTTTACGACCTCCGAATAACCACTAATCACCGAATAAATTCGAAAATGAAACATAATTTGCATGGAATTATCTGCCAAGTAAATTAACGGGAACTTAATCGTAGTATGGTGAAACAAGCCATTACAATTTTCGATAACCTGTACCGTTAAATCAGTCTGCATCCTTGCTGCTGTCACAGCGTCACTGACAATCGAAGAGAGGACTGACGACTGCTGCTGACTCACTTCGACTAATTTGGCTAGGCCAATATCATTTTCATACTGCCTCTGATGTGCGATGGAGATAGTCATAATTATGGATAGGCGTAATCAAGGAAAGAGGTGAAGTTTGATTTTTTAAGTGCGTGGTTAAATCTTAGGCGCATTTCATAAAGATTTCTAGATGAAAATGGAGCTAGCAGTTTGGGTAAGTGTTATTTTAGACTAAAGTAATGAGTATATTCGTAGGTAAGCATATTTTTCACCGACTTAAAAAAAAAGGATGTTCTCAATAAATTCGTCGGAATCAGTTGTTTATGTATGTTCCCCGATTACTCTCTTTTGTTTGAAAGGGAATATACTTTTCAGGAGGTCCCATCATCATCAGGTCAGGAGGTTCATCTGATGATGGAATCCTGGAGAAATTTATTTTGTACTTTGTAGTGGTTTTTTATTTGGAAGTCGGTTGTGTCTTTTTGTAAAAAGTTTTAGATTATAGTAACTCCGGCTTTTATTTATGGCTATGGAAATGTTCAGTGAAACTGCTTGTCTTTTCTTGCTTGGCATCCAGCTGCCCAGACAACCCAATAACTGGGGGATACACCCGCCACCTTTACCTTGGTAAGATTGGTGTCAGATTTTCCAGCTTCTCACTACCAGTAACGACTGCCACAGATGTTCAAATAATAGCCGGGAGCAACGGATTAACGTGTTGTCTGAGGCACGGAGGAAACTCTGTATTTAATGGATGCTCACCCATTCACGGACCAACCTTAGCAAGCGTGGCTTAACTTCGATGTCTGCAATATGTGGCTTTTATTGTTAAGCTACGATTTACTAATGGTATGCTATAGACTCTAGCCCAATGCAGTGGACTCATCATCTGCCTAGCCTTTTCCCAACTATATTGAGGTCGGCTTCCAGTCAAACCGGATTCAGCTGAATACCAGTATTTTACGTGGAGCGGCTGCTTACCAGACCTCCACAACCCATTAACTGGGTAACACGGTACTTCTTGCCAAGACTGGAGTCAGATAACCTGGTTTCTGACAATCCGTAACGACTGCAAAAGATATACAAATGACAGCCGGGACCAACGGCTTAACGTGCTTTCCAAGGCAAGGAGGAGACTGCGTAGTGGACGGTCTACCGATTTGTGGTTCAAAAAAGTAGCGGCATTTTTTCTACCTCTAACCTCACAACGCCTGCAACGCCTATTGCATCACAATTGCTTAAATCTACATTACATTTGGACGCCAACCCTCCCTCGCTGCGGTCAGATGCACCCGTAGTGGCGATTAGACTTACAAACGGCACACGTAATCCGATAGCGAATATGTTACGTCAGCAGGTCCATTTGACCTATAGAGCTCAATTTGGTCACTGAGCATTATTGGGAATACATTATTAGGCTAATAAAGTGATATCGAATGACTGTATTCAAATGCCAGTAAGTATCAACTGACCAGACGCAATATGACATTTTAGCTTTGAGCTACGCATATTACCGTGTCGTATTGTGCAGTGGTATAAATTCAACCCCACATATCTCAATGAGTTTTGATTGGTTAACACTGCGTCACGAGACGACACACCACGCTAATGTGAATACGTCTTGAGAGAGACTGTCGCATAGGTACCAGATATGACAGTCTATTTAGATTAACTTTACCTATAACTCGGTTTAACACATTTATGGATGAGTAGCAGTCCATTTTTTTATTTTTTTTAAGGGTGGGAAATCATCAAATTNTGTGAATACGTCTTGAGAGAGACTGTCGCATAGGTACCAGATATGACAGTCTATTTAGATTAACTTTACATATAACTCGGTTTAACACATTTATGGATGAGTAGCAGTCCATTTTTTTAATTTTTTTTTAAGGATGGGAAATCATCAAATTCTTCTTCCGCTCTGGGCGGAGCGGAAGGGCGTGTCAGAATCTTACTGACTAAAACCCATCCGTGTTCCTTCCGCGACCCTGGCAGGGAGTAGGTACGTCCTGCGCTCCATCACCTGAACGAAATTTAATTGTAAGAAACGTTAATCTCATTAATGTCCTGGCTTCATAATAAAACAACCGGTAAATAATATGCAGTCGCACTATATTAACTCCTGCAAGCGAAGTTTCGCGTCATTAGTGTGGATTCAAGCGGGGGCTCCTGTTTGCCTCACTGGCTATTCAACCGTGTTTTCACTGAATGTCGGTCTTACATTTAAAATACTATGCAGATGCCGTACTTATTAAATGTCAAATGCTAAAAGAGTTTACAAGTGTACGGTCGGTGACCCAGGACACCTTAGTATCCTGGCCAGGTAGATTAGATATTATCTAATCAAGTCCCACCAAGTAAGATGTTGAGTTTAGATAGGTAGATACTGATCTTGAGTTATCAACTGTATGTATATATAGTCCTCCTGACCGATTACGCCCATGGAGGCCTATCTCAACCGAGACTAGCCATCGGCGCGGGACATATTATAGTGCACAAGTGTGTGTGCAAACACAGGTGCACTCCCTCTTCCATCACTCTCATATTCCGATGGGACGGCAACCCGACACGACCGGAGAGAGATCTGGCGCAGGTTCAACGGCTTAACGTACTTTACGAGATACGGGGGTTTCAAACCACCAACTTCCAAACTCCGGGCTTTTACTGAGAAATTCCTATTGGAAAAACCCAATTAGCCTTATTGCCCGACCTGGGAATCGAACCCAGGAATCCACGCTCGGCGCTTGCGACCGCGAGACCATCGGTGCAGTATCAACTGTACATGGTGTATAACTGCGTCGGAAATAAAAGGCTAATTTGCGAGTAGATATAGGATACACCTCTAATATGTATTTCAAATAATTAAATTTCTTTCAGATAATTATTAAAACCACCTATAAGCCATGGTGTCTAACCCCTATTATTCTGTCCGTCATAAAACTTATTCATAATATGCCATTAAGTTCCCTAACCTGTAAAGAGGTCCTGATAAAAGAGGATCTCTACAATACATAGTCTTTCGAAGAAGAAAGATTACGAGTGCTGCACGTAGGTTCAATATAGATTACCCATCATCATCTAGTAATGGATGACTAACTTGGTCTGTAGGACGAGGGTTGCAATTGGCGGTTACATTGCGGTCACAGAACAACAGAATGATGTATCACAGTGATATGAAATGGGTGGTCAGGATGAGAAGCAGCCTCCAGTCTGAATGATACTATTGAAGAAATATTTTCGCTGAACATGGTGTTTATGCCAATTTACCCCTAGGAGCATGCCTAGAAATACAAGAAATAAAAAATATATTTAGTACTAAAACGAAGATATTGATTGGTGGATGGTGGTTGTTTTAAATACAGAATGCCTCTTTAGCTAATAAAATCTTTTAGGGCGAATTTCTCAAATGTAATTTTTTTTTAAACGGGTCCCCTTACTTTGTTTTTCTCTTGTGTCGTAGGTGCGTTTATAAACATTAAAATCACATACATAAACAGCCAGACCCGTAACAAGGCCATACAAACATTTGTTTTGCGCGGGAATCGAACTCACGACACTCAGCCCAGCAGCAGCCAATCGCTCAACCGCTGCGCCAACCGTGTCGTCAAACATTAAATGCGATGCCAGAGTCATCATTGTTGCGGAATATAATGTGATTTAGATATGTGGAACGTTTTAATCTTTGCTAAAATACGTCACGATTGGCTTAACAGCTTGTAAAAGACTATAATATCAAAAAATATAAAATACTTTTCAACCTCAAAATCAAAACCTCGAAGACCAGACGGGTCCGCAATCACCAATCAAAAGGTCCATGCAGACGGATAACATTGAAACGTACAATTGTGCACGTCAATAGCACGTAGACCATTCGCTGCTTTTTCATTGCGAACTAAATTAAATAGGGATAGTTAATCGAGTGTCAATCGCGGTGATCGATGCTTGATTCGATACATTTGCATCGGGCCAATAGCGCACATCGATTGAATGCTTGGAAATGTTGTTTGGGCCATTGTATTTCGACTTAAGCAATTATGTATGGGTTTTAACGGTCATTTCGTTTATTTTATTGTTGGGTTGAAACACGATCACGTATTATGATACTAATTAGA
>NDFZ01001519.1:0-11572 GCA_002192655.3 Mamestra configurata | reverse complement strand
GACTCCGCTACTGAATGTCGAAGTTTGAAATGTCGACGTATGTTAGTTCTAAAGTACAGGATCTCGATGTACGCCAGTTCGAAAGTTCACTGGAGCGAAGTATGCAAGGCCGACGTATCGTTAGTTAGAAAGCATACGAGTGCGATCGCCAGTTCGAAATTACCCTGGTTAGGTTAGGTTAGAACTGTGACCAACTCGAAATTGGTCGCGAAATTTTTCTAAGTATTTTTTTCATAGTCGACAGACGACACTCTGACCTCCTGACGAATCTAATTAGGATCATCTAACTAAAGATACGTCGGCCTTGCATACTTCGCTCCAGTGAACTTTCGAACTGGCGTACATCGAGATCCTGTACTTTAGAACTAACATACGTCGACATTTCAAACTTCGACATTCAGTAGCGGAGTCGTTAAATGTGTGTACATAAACTGTTACATAAATAAACAAAGAGAGAGCAATATGGAATGTATGGAGCAATTAAAAACAGTATTGCCGAAAAAATTGCCCGTGTAAACGCACCTTCGGAGATTGCGTAGTGGTAGTCAGCGAAATTCAAGTTTTCTTATGTTTTTTGCAATTTGCAGGTCAGTGTCAAATTGTAACTTGAACAAAATATGATCCGCGACAGTAGCAAGTATGTATTTACTTAATTATAAACATACATAATACATTTTTGATCAGGGTAAGAGAAGGATTGCCAAACTGAAGTGGCAGTGAGCAGGGCACATTGCTCGCAGAACAGATGGTCGATGGGGCCGAAAAGTTCTGGATCGCGTACCGGAAGACGCAGCGTTGCACGTTGGTAGGCCTCCCACAAGGTGGACCGATATCCTGGTGAGGGTCGCGGGTAGCCGATGGATGCGAGACGCACAGGACCGGTTGTTGTGGCGACACTTGAGGGAGGCCTATGTCCAGCGGTGGACGTCTTTTGGCTGATATGCCGACGATGATGATGAGCTCCCCAAAAGGCAGCCATATTGAATAGCGTTTTCACAAAGCTTATTTAAAAAGAAAGAATACAATTTATTTAGGACTCACATGAAACACGCACGGTACATAGAAATAAAAAGTAAAAATGTAGGTATGCTAAGAACCAAGTGTGTGTCTCACGGCTGCACTAAAAAGGTCCATTTCAGCGATATGTCAGACAGACTGATGCTGTCTGACGCTGGTTTTCTAATGAACCTTTCAATGGACGAGTGGCGGTTTATTTGACACCGGTCTCAATTAATCATCTACGCTTCTAACTCTTCAGCCATGATAAATAAAAACCAGCAAATGGTTCTGCCGAATGACGACGGTAAAATCCAGTTTGATCCGGTTAAATTGATTAGTGCCTCTTATTTAGCAGACAATGGAGGTCAAGGAATTTGTGCTTTGCAGACGGATTTTCTGGTGATTGTAACCTTTGATTCAGAACTTCAGGATAACTCATTTGATAGTCAATAGGGTAGGTTTTTGGGTTCCGTACCTAAAGGGTAAAACGGGACGCTATTACTAAGACTTCGCTGTCCGTCTGTTCGTCTTTCACCGGGCTGTATCTCATGAACCGTGATAGTTAGACAGTTGAAATTTTCACAGAAGATGTATTTCTGTTGCTGCTATAACAACAAATACTACAAAACAGAATAAAATAAATATTTAAGGGGGTCCCATACAACAAACGTTTTTATAGATTAGGGTACGGAACCCTTCGTGTGCGAGTCCGAATCGCACGTGGCCGGTTTATTATAATTATTCTCTTAACTTCGAGAAAAATGCAGTAATCAACATTTTTTTATATAATATCTCGAAGGATGTAGGAGTTGTGAACTTTGTATCGTCATTCGCAAGACATGCCATAGTGAATTTGAAACATTTGAATAAGTTTTCGGCACTAGAATTTATAAATACTACCTTGAAACACATCTGCTGAATTTTATGTTATTGTGTGTCCCTACTGAAAGTTTCAGGTTAACTTAATGGGTATGAATAACACATTCGCAAGAAGTGGGTAGAATCATCACAAAACTGATTTGTTGGATTCGCGACTGGTAGAAAATGCTTTTAAATTGTTTTTAAAAGTGTATGAACATTAAGTAAATAAAAATTAACACGATTTAAATAGGCAACATTACGAAAACAAAATCAGTGGTTGGAAATCGCGTCTTTGCTTCAATAGCGTGATAAGTCCGACAATTAATTGGTTTTTTTTTTGACGTTTTTTGAAAAAATATTATCTGTCACGGCGGTTTTGCTTCAATAACGTGATTACGACAATTAATACTTTTTTGACGCTTTAGGAAAAAAATAATCGGTCACGGCGGTTTCAACGCCCAAAAAAAAAAATCCGTCGGACTTATCACTTTATTGAAGTAAAGAGGCGAAGTATGTTTCAGAGGTTTTAATGTGGCAACAATATTTTGTGCATAAAGCGTAATGCTGGCATTTGACTTGGGCCAAATATTCGCGTCACTTGTGCAAATTGACCTTATTTCGAATGATTAAAGGTATATTTTGTATTAAACAAGTGACGCAAATATTGGCCAAACACGCCAAGTGAAGAGCCGCCATAAAACTTAAACAAAATGCCGTCACCAATATCCAGTAAATAGATACGCAATTCCGAACAAATCCAATTTCCTTACCATCCAGAATAGAATAAAGAAAAAAGTTCCACAACTGTCCGGTTAAACCAGTGGTTCCCAACCTGTGTTCCGCGGACCACTGGTAGTCCGCCGTAGTTTAATTACGGTCCGTTTTAAAATTTCAATCTTTTCACCTCAAAAATGTCATTGATGCAAACTAATTCCAGGTTTCTATTAGAAATGATGTGCTTTATATGACAATTCTCTTTACTTTTGATTTCAAGATTAGTTATGCTATAGGTGAATATCTATAATTCCATATGTATACTTATACATATGGAATTAATAAAAAAATTAAGAAGAAAATTAAGCTTCGTTATCTCAAAGTAAACTTTTACTTTGAGATAACGAAGCTTAATTTTCTTCTTAATTTCTGGTCCCTGCTGACAACAGAGAAATCAAATAGGTCCCGGGTCAGATAAAGGTTGGGAACCACTGGGTTAAACAAATGAATACTGTTCCATCTGGCTTTGTATTTAGGTCAAGGATTCCTGAGCAAATACGCGGTAGGGGAGCGGTTGGCTGGTTTACACAGATAGATTAGAGATCCGTTGCTTTGTGTTAATTCCCGGATTCGTGTTGAGTGGTAGAAGCACGATATGGCAATTGGATAGTCCAAGGTAAGTTACTTTTGCAGAATTTGTTCGAATGAGTCACCGTGGCCCGTGGAAGGAACACGGATGGGTTTTAGTCAGTAAGTGTCTGACACGGCCTTCCGTTCCACCCAGCGCGGAAGAAATCATTTGATAATTTCCCATCCTTAAAAAAAAAACTGGCCAAGTGCAAGTTGGACTTACACACGAAGAGTTCCGTACCATAAGCCGAAAAAAAAAATTCTTGTATAGGGGCTCCCTTTTATTTTTTTATTTTATTTCATTTTTATTATTTTTGTTGTTATAGCGGCAACAGAAATACATCATCTTTGAAAATTTGAACTGCCTAACTATCACGGTTCATGAGATACAGCCTGGTGATAGACGGACATACAGCGGAGTCTTAGTAATAGGGTCCCGTTTTACCCTTTGTCGTACCCAAAGGGTAAAAAGGGACCCGTAATTTTTTAAATACCTTCATCAGCAATGAAGTTATAAAGCTTCAAAGTTGACAATTAGAAAGATAAGTCCGATACCAACTCTGACGTCAAATACTATGACGCCTACACAGCTGCCATAGCAAACGGCGTTTTCGCGAGAGGGACAGATATATTTGTTTAAAATAGTTTTACCTCGTTTGTTTTTCGGACAATTTTGATTCTATTTTCACTGTTAGTATTTTTTTCTCCTTAGCCTATTGTGTCCCACTGCTGGGCAGGCCATATCCTTCCAGACATTCTTTTCTTGTGCCACCTCGAACCAGCCTTCGCGGTGTGCATCCAGATCATCTCGCCACCGCTTTCTGGGCCGGCCTCGGCAACGCCGACCATCCTCTGCCACCCATTGCGTGGAGACTTTTACCCAGCGGTCACTATGCATGCGGTTGGTGTGTCCCGCCCAATCCCATTTCAGCCTGGCAGCATTTTTGCCCACGTCAATGATACCTGTTTTGGAGCGCAGCGTGGTGTTCCGTATTCTATCAATTCTTTTATATTAATAATATTTATATTATATATATTTCTTGTGTACGTGTGTATGTCACTGAACTCCTCCTAAACGGCTGGAGCGATGTTGATTAAATTTTTTGTGTGTGTTCAAGGGGATTCGAGAATGGTTTAGATTCACAATTGGAATTGGCGCTGCAATCGATTTCTATAATTTTTCGTCAGACACAAAGCAAACGTTCGGACAGGACAACGTCTGTCGGGACCACTAGTATTTTTGTATATTTCTGGATAAACTGTTAAGATAATAAATAATTTTTTTATGCATATTCCTCCCAATTGGCCTTCACTTCACTCACAGATCCAGACGTGTCCATTAAACGTATAAAACTAAGAGTTCTTACAGGCCATTAAGGTCAGGGACTCAGGGCTTCGCACGCAAATAAATGTTTGATTGGCAAGAAAGGGGAGCGGGCAGTGACATCATGACATGGTGTTTGTTCTTTCAACGGTGGCTTCTGGAGTTAACTTGGTAAAAGGGTCTGTCTAACGTGCAGAGATCGGAATAGGTAGACAATATTTACCTAATGTTCGTGGAAGTAAGTAACATAGAGTTGATAATACCTCCTCTAAAATCTCAGTATTATTTAAACATGACGATTTTATCCCGGTATTTAAGAAATTGCAAATTTNTTCAACGGTGGCTTCTGGAGTTAACTTGGTAAAAGGGTCTGTCTAACGTGCAGAGATCGGAATAGACAATATTTACCTAATGTTCGTGGAAGTACGTAACATAGAGTTGATAATACCTCCTCTAAAATCTCGGTATCATTTAAACATGACGATTTTATCCCGGGATTTAAGAAATTGCAAATTACTTATTGCGCTTTGAAAACATTTGAACAAAATCATTGTATTGAAGAATCTTATTATGTTTTTAGAGTTCCGTACCTACTAAAACTGTTAAATTAACTGTTAGCTTTGTTTTTGCACAACTCTTTCTTCTTTTGATTCTTCAAATCAATCATTTGTGACTATACTCAAAGTCTAGTTCATGTTTTTATAATCCCGGGTTTTAATTGTCATGATTGCATTTACGAACCGTGATAGTTAGACAGTTGAAATTTTCATNACTGTTAGCTTTGTTTTTGCACAACTCTTTCTTCTTTTGATTCTTCAAATCAATCATTTGTGACTCAAAGTCTAGTTCATGTTTTTATAATCCCGGGTTTTAATTGTCATGATTGCATTTACGAACCGTGATAGTTAGACAGTTGAAATTTTCACAGGTGATGTATTTCTGTTTCCGCTATAACAACAAATACTAAAAAACAGAATAAAATAAATATTTAATGGGGCTCACATACAACAGACATGATTTTTTTTTATAGATGTACGGAACCCTTCGAGCGCGAGTCCGACTCGCACTTGCCCGTTTTTTTTATGATGGTGTGGTCGGAAATGGGGCACGCTTGCCTAAAGGTAACCTTTTCATTCTTGACTTAAAGACTCCCAGGTCATCACCAACTCCGACAGGGAATCCCACTCCTCAGAAGTACGGACAACGAAATAATTCTTTTGTAGACGAGTTAATCCCAAAATTATATGTAGATTTTACAGATTATCAGATGTATAATCCGGTCGACGATTCGCGTGACTGGAAGATTGACAACTGAGTTCATATTTGGTAAAAGAATTACTTATCATTGCGTTACAAATTGTCAATACCGTTAGAATTTTGGGTGCATAACAAATTAACAGCAAAATAGATATTTATGAGAATGTAATTTCCTATTTGGGGTGCATTAGAAAGCGCTCACCAGCGATATTCACAAGTAAAACACTTTTGAACCCTGAAGATTTCCAATCTCTAAATGGTATAACACAAAGATGCTGTCCTGCCTCTATTTATCTGCTTACTTGTTAAAATAAGTTTTCGTTTTTTTTTTAAAACAAGCACATACCCTTTAGTTTGATACCCATATTAAGGGGCCGCCATCTTGGAGCGGCAGCCATATTGAATTTAGTGTGTTGTTACTATTTATCGTTTTCTACTCTTAAAGGGGTTGAGAAAAAATATGTAACCCGCCATCTTGGAGCGGCGGCCATATTGAAATTATAACAATATTGAGTATTGCACATTGTATTGTCAATAGAACTAAAGGTGTATGCAAATTTCAGCTCAAACGGATTCCAACAAATGGTCGAAAAATGGTTTGCAAGTTTGATGAACAACATATATACAAACGAACGGTGCAAGTTAAATAAAAGCTTGTGAAAGAGGAATAACCGAGCAGTTTGTAGAAATTGCAACCGTGCGAAGCTGGGGCGGGTCGCTAGTTATTTATAAGTTACCCTGCCAGCACACGGGTGGGTATACATGCAGTTCAGGTTGATATTAAAGCTAATATTGGTTATAAGATATTTTTATTGTTAGATCGTGTCGATACTACTGAAGAATTTTGCTTTAAACATTCTAACCAGCCATAGTCATGTCGTGCCTCCTTAATAAAGCAAAATAAAATCGAGACAGTTTGTCTAAAGGTGCAAATTATTTAGTTGAGTGAACTCTGTATTGTATATTTAGGAAAGTTTTTAGTTTGAATGTGGCTCGGCGAGTCGGACTCGCGCACGAAGAGTTCCGTACCATTATCTATAAAAACGGCAAAAAAATCACGTTTGTTGTATGGGAGCCCCGTTAAATATTTATTTTATTATGTTTTTTAGTATTAGTTGTTATAGCGGCAACATAAATACATTATCTGNAAAAAATCACGTTTGTTGTATGGGAGCCCCCTTAAATATTTATTTTATTCTGTTTTTTTAGTATTAGTTGTTATAGCGGCAACATAAATACATCATCTATTAAAATTTCAACTGTCTAACTATCACGGTTCATGAGATACAGCCTGGTGACAGACGAATAGACGCCCAGCGAAGTATTAGTAATAGGGTTCCGTTTTACCCTTTGGGTACGGAACCCTAACAAGTGATAATTATATTGTATAAAAGATGATATGGTCAGGCAGTGAGTTAATACCAAGATTACAACCCCCCTTACTCCGAAGCGGTGAATCTCCGGCCGCAATAATGTGTGGCGTGCACGTAACATACTTGGGGAGTCTGTTGCCTGAGTAGTCAAAGGCCCGAGACTGGAATTATGGTCACAGGGGGTGACGAGATCCGCATGAATTCATCCGGACCGTTAACTGGCCGGGGGAGCGTGACGAAATGCGTAAGCACGCCAATGCCCCGGCCAACGGTAGCTGCAGAGCAACGTGTGATTTAAGTCAAATAGTCTGACAGGGCTAAAGGCACGTTGCGGATTTTGTTCGAAAGAGTCACCGCAGCCCTGGAACGCAAAGGGCTTTAGGAGGAACATGGATGGGTTTTAGTCAGTAAGAGTCTGACACGCGCTTCCGCTCCGCCTAAAGCAGAAGGAGTTATTTGATAATTACCCATCCATAAAAAAATACTGGCTGAAGACATCCATGAGGATTTCCAAAAGTGAACATTTTTTACAGAAACTTAGACTTAGGCCTCATCTAGCTTAAAATGACAAAAAAGATTGATGTGTTATGTTTATCCTATTTGCAAAAAAAATATCATTTATCATTTAGATGTTGCGCAGGAACTAAATAAATTGCTTCAAAGGCAGGACTACAGGGGGAGGATTTTTACCAAATAATGTTCCAATAGTGACTGGGCACTCCGTGTTAAACACTGATATTCAGCTGTATTGGTTGGTAGACTTGCGCATAGTAGTTCGCGACCGGGGGCGCTCATTTTAGTTCGCGGCTCCTTGGCGAACTAGTTCGCTCTTTTTGTTCACACAGCTCCCGACTCATCTTTTGAGACAGGAGCTGACTGAGCTAGTGAGCTGAGAGAGCAAGGCAGATCAGTCGCATTCTTTGTAGTTTGCTGCTGTGCGTTTTTTTACTTTACATATGTTGTACCNTAAACACTGATATTCAGCTGTATTGGTTGGTAGACTTGCGCATAGTAGTTCGCGACCGGGGGCGCTCATTTTAGTTCGCGGCTCCTTGGCGAACTAGTTCGCTCTTTTTGTTCACACAGCTCCCGACTCATCTTTTGAGACAGGAGCTGACTGAGCTAGTGAGCTGAGAGAGAAAGGCAGATCAGTCGCATTCTTTGTAGTTTGCTGCTGTGCGTTTTTTTACTTTATATATGTTGTAATCATAGTATTTTAATGGTTCAATATAGAAAATTGTTGATAAAATATACTGAAAGAATGACGTGTTAGTTCTAAATTTGTGAGTAGTAAGTAGCTTGTATATTCTATTGCATTGAACGATGAAAAGCGCATCAGTGAGCAGGTAAGGGAGCGGCGAACCAACTAGGTCGGGCACCCGCGCTCTTCCGCTCACTCTCGCTATAAAATTAGGTTGGTCTAACGAAGGAACTAACGAACTGAAGAGCGAGACCTAGTTCGCGTAGTTCACATGTGGGAGCGCTCTTCCGAACTAGTTCGTTCGCGAACTACGCAAGACTATTGGATAGAGTGGAAGCCGACCCCAATAAAGGCGATCGAATGTTCCAATGGTGAAGCAGATTTATCTGCCTACCTCTTAAATCATAAACCAAACAGATTGGTGTCAGAAAAATTGCGTTTACACACAAAATAATATGAATAACGTAAATATTTCTCCTCCCACGCAGACATTAATCCTAAATGCGTGTATTTTTACATTTCTTACACTCGACAGGCGCGTGTTGGCGCTTCTGCACGTGCGGGCGAAAATTTTAGAACACACAAAAAAAATAGAAACGGTAGATTTTTTGACAGGTTGAAAAATAAGAATGCATCTTCATCAAAGCTTTGCATCATCATCAAATCTTTCAAGAGTATTTCGATCTGGCCCAAATTCTTCGACCTACTTGCTTATGGTCACTATCTGTGTGTGAGCAACGATAGAACGAGCTTGCCTTGAAGTAACCTATTCATTCTTGACTTAAAGACTGCCAGGCTTCAAATATAGGGCCCATGAAAGCCTCAACACTTTTTTTTTTAAAGGATGGGAATCATAAAATGACTTCTTCCACTCTGGGTGGAACGGAAGAGCGTGTCAGACTCTTACTGACTAAAACCCATCCGTGTTCCTTCTAAAGCCCTTTACGTTCCAGGGCCACGGTGACTCTTACGAAAAAATTCCGCAACCCTGGCAGCAAGCCTCAACGATGGACCACCAAGGTTCGAACGCAACAGGCAAACTAGTTAAAATCTTACATCCTAGACATTTAACTGCTTTCCAGCAAATAGACAATCTCAAACACCGGCTTAACAGACAATAAAGCATAATTTTGCATAAAAGTTTACGATGTAATAAACTTCCCGCCATTCGGCCATCTTGTTTTTTTTACGTCAGTTAAAAATATGGCGCTCGGCGTTTAGCCAGGCTGTTATATAATGAGATGTATTTTAAGTAGCCGGTAACTGATGGCATCATTTTAGGAGCAGTTAGTGTTTAAATATATTGGTATGTTTTTTGATGGGAGTATATGTTTGTATGGAGATGGAGCTCCTTTTCGTTGTGTACTGATTTCTGAATAATTAGCTAGCGAATTCCGCTACAGTTCAACAATTTGGGACTGTCAGGGACTGTCTGTGAGGCAACTACATAGGAAGGACCGCCTGAGAAAGGATTTACAGGAGTTGCAGATGCATTTTGATCGCGGTATGCCCATTTGGACACATTTCCAGAGAATCAGTAAAGTATCTAAGATAGGTACACTTGTCGTATTGACAAGTGTATACGGCAAGTACAATACCTGCAAACTCTGTTAACTCCTCAAATTAACGGACTTTGCAGAAGCTAAGGATTTGACCAAGTCATTCTTAATTCCCCAATCAGGTTAAGGAATTGCAACGCCCCGAAAGTGCTTTCAACTAGCCATTTCTTACAATTTAGCAAGTAACTGTACTTCTATTCTAGCGGGACAACATATTTGAACCTAATTAAAATTCTGCACATCACAATGCTACGTGATTGTGACATAGAGTCAACTTTAGGTTGTCCATTTTTTTCCGATTTTATACATAGGCAAGCTCTCAGGCGTGATGTTGCTTCGAAGTCCTTGTAGGATGACTGCCTCAGAAGTTGGGGTCTGATAAATGTTTGCAAGATAATTGCCCTGTTTCCTAAGTTCTCATCTAGCGATATCTATACTATCACTTCCCGTGGGTGTCGTTAGAGGCGATTAAGGGACTCGCCAGAGAATGGGCAGCAGCATTCTCTGTGCATTGCAAATTGCAACAGCTACACTGCGATCGTCAACCAGCCTGCGAAGCGTGGCCATTAGGGCAACCCCCCCTTTGGGGGAGGCCTATGTCAAGCAGTGGACGTCTTTCGGCTGATATGATGATGATGATGATATCTATACCGCAAGATACGAACTACAAAAAAAAACCGGCGATGTACCAGTCGGACTCTCGCACGAAGGGCTAAGGAAGTCCCTTTTATAATTATTATTATTTGTTGTGTTATAGCAGCAATAGATATACACTCTGTGACAATTTCAATTGTCTACCTATTACGGTTCTTGAGATACAGCCCGCTGACAGACAGACAGACGGATGGACAGCGAAGGCTTATTTCTGAGGGTTCTGTTGGTTACCCTTTGGAATCTGAACCCTAGAAATGGTCCTGATCTCATACTACATCGTTCTAAATCGCGGTATCAAAGTTCNCTACATCGCGCTGTCAAAGTTCTCCGCGCGATTTGAACATATATCTCTATAACAGGCCGACAATAGGGCGCCATCGGGCAGTGGCCCACCAGACACGATACCCGTCTGGTCGGAGGATTTTCGGAGGTTCCTTTACAATGTAGGTTTGTGGGACTTTACACCCTGTTCCGCATACCTCTATACCCACATAAACTCTCCATGGCTAACCCCCTACCTTAGGTGGTGAGATTGAAGTCATGTCCTTTAAGGTGAAAGCTCCAGGGTAGTCCGCGAAATTCAAATTTTCATAAGTTTTTTGGATTTTCGTCGATTGGCGACCGTATAAAATATGGCTTTGCTTAGTTATAATATTTAAAATTATCAATACTGGTTGTATCAGTTCATCTAATCCCATTGTATGACTTTTTTATGAAACAACCATTCAATGGGATTAAATGAACTTAAGAGGGTTGTATTGATGATTTTAATGATTATAATACTGTAAATGAATACGTGTTACGGTCGCGAATCATATTTTAACATACAGCCTGACACTGACCGACAATTGCAAAAAAACATTAAAAAATTGAATTTCGCGGGCTACCCTGACGCTTACACCTTGACTCCATCTCGAATCATCAAACTACCTGTTACAACTTGTTGCAGGTACACCCCATGAGGATCATAATTCGGGTGCCTTCGGGCATGGAACTCATA
>NDFZ01001518.1:0-14098 GCA_002192655.3 Mamestra configurata | reverse complement strand
AAATAAGAATTAAAATGATAACAATATCAAAACAATTACAATAATTTTACCGTGTTGGTGCCAAAAAGTTACTCTAGTAAAGTATTTAGTAAAAAAGTTAAATAGAAAAGAACAACCATATGTAAAGCGGTGTGCGCTTTAAGATTGCACCAAATGGGAGTCTATACCAGCTTGTGTCAGGCAAATATACCTGACACTGATATTCTCTTGGATCGTGGTGGCGAGCTGAATTTATAGAAGAAGAGTAACGTTTGGGTATAATGTGTTATGTGAGGAGTGAATGTTATTTGCAAAATAAAATACTTATTATCTCTAGTAAATAATTATGAAATAATTGTTAAAATACCTTCATCAGTGTCGAAGTTATTAAGCTTCAAAGTTGACAGTTAGAAAGGGAAGTCCGATACCAAATCTGACGTCAAATACTATGACGCCTATACAGCTGCCATAGAAAACAGCATTTTGGCGAGAGGGACAGATATATTTGTTTAAAATAGTTATATCTCATTTTTTTTTCGGTCAATTTCGATTCTATTTTCACTGTTAGTATTATATTTTTGTATAGTATTTCTAGATAAACTACATATTCCATATTATTGAATGCAGGTAGTGAAGTCTTGCACTGGGAACCGTTCTCAAAGTAAAAATTGATCACTGGATCGATTATTTAAACGTAAACTTTTAATTTAAATGCATGCCTAGTTGATGACACGACAAGCATCAGGGAGAGGGAGGTAAAATGCGAAATCATTACGGAAATTATCAGACGGAACCATCGGTATGACACGTCCGGAGAAGCTCGGGGCCTGAAACCGTCGATCACGACTCGACGGAGAAAGTGTTCTGGGAAATAGGCACGATGGCCTATTGTCTCTCGGTTACATATTATTGCGAAATATTTATTGGTTTTGTATTGTTCCACGCTTTTGTAGTGGTTGGTATAAGGAAATGGAGTGTTAGCAGGTCGGAGTTTAATTTATGCACAGTTGATGCCAATAGGCTTGCCTTCTATTGCATGTGAGTTAAACGAATCTGTTGAAATATGGGTGTCCGACACCCACCTACACCGTTGCGGGTTTACGTTATGGTTTTAGGGTTCCTTACGTCCAAACCCTTATAAGATCACTCGTGTGTCTGCCTGTCTGGCTAGCTGGCTGTCTCTTTGTCCATCTGTCACAGCACATTTGCTACTGGATCGAATCAGTTGAAATTTGTTTTTGTTCTTTTTATTTCTTCGAAAAGATTTACAACGACATAATATTTGTAGGTATTTTTATGTATGATTAAAAATGTAGCATTATAAAATTTGTGTACTGGATCCTACCCTCTATTGTGATCTCTCTCTATCACTCAAAGGTGATAGAGAGAGATCACAATTTCANTTGCTACTGGATCGAATCAGTTGAAATTTGTTTTTGTTCTTTTTATTTCTTCGAAAAGATTTACAACGACATAATATTTGTAGGTATTTTTATGTATGATTAAAAATGTAGCATTATAAAATTTGTGTACTGGATCCTACCCTCTATTGTGATCTCTCTCTATCACTCAAAGGTGATAGAGAGAGATCACAATTTCAGTTTTCTGGTAGAAAACTCATTTTAGAGTTAAGCTCGCCTTTGTACATGAACTATTTATTAGTATAAGCTGTTATGGTGTACAATAAAGGCTTAAAGAATTAAAAAAGTTTTTTTTTTTGGGATTTTCTTATGAAAAGTTTTACTTACTGTCTAGTTTATTAGTATGTAAGTATAATGTACTCTTTCTGTTATTCTCTATATGTATTTATGTGTTACTGGGCCTATATNAAAAGTTTTACTTACTGTCTAGTTTATTAGTATGTAAGTATAATGTACTCTTTCTGTTATTCTCTTGTCTCAGTATAGGCCCAGTAACACATAAATAATGTAACTCATTTACCAGTTAGTATAATCGAGTTCACACATCGTCTTATTTACGTGCATTCCCACAAGTTGTCGGCTCATTTTCTCTGCAATATTCATTTGCATGTAGAAAATTTATGACGAGTTACTTTTGTGAGAAACATGTGTTGAAATCGATTGATGTGTTGCTAAATATGTTTAAAAAAGCTTTTTATTTATTGTTCTTAACAGAACATAAAGCTGAAGCTAATTTGAGCATTTGATCTAAGACTTGTCAAACTATAACTTTAAAGTAGAGTTCGACAAGTTCTCATGCTAATGCAGAATTTGATAAGTTCTCAACTTCAAATTCATCATTCGAGGCCTTAGGACCAACTCTCGTATTTTTAATAAATTAAATAATAAATAACGTTAGTTGGTTCAAATAAATTTTGTTAAACAAAGATCACCGTCACGTACACTAGACTGGTAGGTAGGGAGGTACCTGTGCTGTGTTGTATAAGCAACAGTAACAATTCGTGGTTGATCTATTTATTTAAAAAATTGTTTTGTGCAACAATCCGTTATTATTATAAATAAGTTAACCAAGTATTTCCACTTAATTTAAACTTTACAATTAAATAGTAGAAAAAAAAAGAAAACAATAATATTATATATTAATTAATGACCACTCGCATTTAAATCGCAGTCGAAAACTGTTACAAATACGTCCTGACAAGTCTTTTAAATTAACTGTCACTGAGATGACATTGTAACTTGAATTTGGCTTGTATTTAAACGCCTACCAGAAAAGTACCTATTTTACTACCAAAAAAAATCTTGTGTTTGTCGGAATTATTCTAATGCGTGTATAATTATTTCGGAACTTAAAACGTTGAGGCACCTCGGTATAGAGTGGGTTTATTTTATTTGAACTTAACATATTTTACTTGGTACGCATTTAAATTATAGCCCTTAAATTTTGACAATGACTGAAAGCATCTTTCAAACCTTAATAACTTAGTCGACGTAGATAAATCTTAACTAGTTTATAATATAATGCACGTATCGCCAAACCATATTATGTGAAATATTAAATACAATACGACCAATTGACCATAAATAAAGTTTTCTATCTGCGCACATAATTATTATCTAATAAGGATTCATCAATTAACATATTTAATAACCCCTTGTATCGAATATCGAATAAAAACCGGAATGTTTTCTCTCATCTATTAATGTTTCTTTTAATTGCAGTAATATTTCAAAAACGAAACCGGTTATTACTAATATTTTTGGAATATAAAACAGCTTAAAGGAAAGACGGTTGTAGGACGCCTTACATAATGTGAATACATAAACCTTAATCTAAGCCGTGCGTGAGTCTAGATTGTTCGCTTCCGTAGATATCGAATTCCACATGGAATCGTGCATTTTTCGGAGTAATTAAATAGTTAATAAAAAAGTCTATTTGGCAACGGCCATAATGTAACTTTCCGTTAGTTAAAGAAGATTCGTATCAAACAATTACAACTGTTGATAATACCTATAAGTTTGGATTTAAGGTCTTTTGTTGAAACTCGAGACTAAATGTTATCCCAGCACACAACACACCAGTTGCACAAAACAATGCGAAAACCCGATGCCACTGAAAATATTCTCAAATTGCTCCACAGGTAGATCTATAATTTTAAGGAAACATTTCGTCGTACTGTCGCGTTGCGTCTTTTTGTGGGAGTTTTACAGGCACTAAAATCAATTAGATTTCCATTATTTATGTAGTAAAGGCTCTTTCAATATTCAATAGTAAATATTTATTACGGACCTGCATTAAGTATCGTCATTTATTATTACTTTTTCTTATGCAATGTTCTCATCGTTAACCTTTCCTTTATTATATTGAGCTAGAAATGTCAAACGGATAATAACTTTTACTCGAGCAGGCTGGGGCGTACGTGCGTTTCTTAACTGAGAATTTGAAGTTGGAAACTTAGTACCAATTCTGCTATTTTTTAAGCAACGTTCGTACTCGCACCTCAGTCGCAAACTGTCAAAAAAATACGACCGACTACAAATAACTTTAATTTCGGAAGTCGGTGTTTTTGGTTGTTTCTTCGTATTTTAACACCGACTTCCGAAATTAAAGTTATTTTATAAGTTGTACCTTGTGTTTTTTTTTAGTTTTGTACTAGAATTGGCCCATTCTGAAAGCTTAAACATTTTTTAAGCAACTTTCGCATTCGCATCTCAGTGACAATCTGTCAAAAAAGCCTCAATTTCCATACATTTTTGACAGATAGCGAATGACACGCGAATGCAAATGTCAAACACTTGGCAAAATGTAGAGAAATTAAGGTATTTTTGACAATTTGTGAATACGATGCTAAAGCAATCCGAGTTTTCAAGCTAACTCTACTGTAGGATCTCAACTTTAAATTCTTATTTCTTAAAGGTGATTATTTCCAAAGAATGCAAAAAAACGCCTTAGGCTATACACTGTTATGTAAATATAAATTAGGTATATATGAATATGACTATCGTTTCCATATGTTACGCAATCTCTATTACAAAATATTCGTTTGGATGGCATACTATAATATCCAACGTGTTAATAATTATGTCTGTCAAAGTGATAATTAGAAGTTTTACTTTTCTATATTTAGGAAGCCTCTTATTTTCTACCAAGCCGCAAGATTTATTATATTCGTGAGGACAAAATAGTTTTTTCCGAAAAAAAATAACTAGTAAATATTTTAACACTGTGTTTCCTTGCTCTACTATACAATAAGCAACCTTGTTTTGTTTACGACTTGTTGAATACAAAGTTTTCACAATACTGCCAACTAACTCTAAAAGAGAATCTTGTTTTATGGATTTAATAATTAATCTTTAATGTTCAGATACTTTGTAACTTTTGATGGTTCAGCTATTTTTATTGCCAACAGTACCTACGTAACGCAGGTTCAATGACCTTTTCGTGAAATGAATAGAGATGTCCCATAGTGCACGGAATTACTCGCAATCACAAATCCATAGAATTATCATAACGACAAATGCTAATAATGATTGCATAACGATTGATCGATCGATGTTGACAATAGGGAGTATGGGAAGTAATGTACTTTTACTATAAGCGCAATAGAAGCACCTTACCATATAAGAAGTCAGCTTTCCATTCTGACATTTTGATCAAATACGCAATAAACCCACGTCCGATCGTCTTCTTTGATAAATGATAGATGATCGAATGAGAAGATGAAATCGTCTATTGTTTTATGTCATACTACGGAGGAACAATTGGTACGGCCTACATTTCTTCCTTAAAAGTAAGGTAACGACAACAGAAGTGTCACCGGAAAATAGAAAACTGCGTAAGATTATAAAATAACTTGAGAGATTGTAAACTCTCGCTTAATTGTCAACTGAACATTTGGAATACTTTTTTAAGGCATCAAAATAATCTCAAATCAATCTCTCGAAGTCATTCCGAGAAATTGTGGATTATAATAAAATGGCGACCAATCAGAACACAAGTCTACAATTTGTCAGTTTTCGTGTGATAGTAAACCTAGAAACAAGGCTCTCATTGGCCTATTCAGAGAAAACAAAGACCAAGTTTCCAATTTAAATATCACACGAAAACGGATAAATTGAAGACTTGTGCTCTGATTGGTCGCCATTGTATGTCAGTCCACATTTTCTCGGAATTACATAGAGATTTTATAGACTATCAAATTTTGATGCGTAAAAAAGTATTCAAAATGTTCAGTTGACAATTTATCGAGAGTTTATAATCGCTCAAGTTATTTTATAATCTTACGTAGTTTGCCATTTTCCGGTGGCATAGTTGTGTTCATATTGAACCTCGTCAGTAGCGGCCGCAAATGTCTAGGAGAATACAAAATAAAAAAATTTTGACATGTTAGTCTGACCCTACTTTCAAGTAGGCTCAGTTCATTAAATAATTAATAGCAAATACATCAATAAATCAATTAGTATTGGTTACATTTTTGTTAGATTTACTAACTGACATGAATACCAGACGCTGTAAAATGGATGGCGAAAGCCTTACAGGGTTAAATGACAAGGATTTGATGATGAGAATATCAATGACCTCTTAATTACAGTAATTTAACATAATGACGCGATAAAATTCGACTTGTTTTGCCACATTATTTAAACCGTCGACAAAAACAGGCGGTTATTTATTTTTGACCAATCGAATTGATTTCTTTGCCAATATTCTTTTTTTTTTGGATTGGTATGACACAACTTTATTTTAGGTAGAAACAATAATAATAAAGTGCCAATTAACTAAGCTTTAAATAGAAAAACTTTACAGTGATATATTAGGCATTCAACCTTTGGTTTTATTGTAATCGATAAAAAACACATCGAGCAACAGCCTAATCGTGCGTAACACAGCGACCTCAATGACTTAAACATAGGATTATTGCCCGGAAATGTTCAAATTACACTGGAATAATAACATCGAAAGATTACGGCACAGATTTAAATCCATGTTAATGAAATCGTGAACCCTCTTAAATTACGTCAATGGCAGTCCATCTGCATCGCTTCGTGATTCAGGTGAGCCTCGGGTGCGCGACCTCTGCTAAGATAGTTATGGCATTTACGATTTTTATCATTGAATCACTGAACCTATCTGCTTGAATACATATATCATTTGACTGGTAATGTGCCTGAATTGGTACTTCTCTGAAGCTGTCAAAAGGATGATTGTAAGAATTGCATTTTAAACAATTGCTTTAATGACACGATTAACGAAACCAATGAACGTCGTGCCAATACTAAAAATAGATATCCCGATAAGTATCTATGTATAATTTTGTTAAAAATCCAATATAATTTAACGATAATTTACAAAGACATGTGTTTTTATATTATCATTCTTTTAAAATAGGTAAATGTTTAATGTCGTTAATTTTCTAAATTTATTAATGTGACCCTTAATTTTAAGAACAGTACTCTACGATAAAGTTTTACTACCTCTTTGAAAACATAAAACCTGTTAAATAATTAATCCGGATGGTATTGACTTAGCAACAGCACAAACTTTTTATAGAAAGGCTAAGGTAAAGATTGAAAAAATCTGCGTGATTAAAAACCTGTAACGATAAAACAGGCTCCAACAAAAATGGAAATTTTCCCCTTTTTGTGGTGCCTTTTATTAGGTGTTTCATAGATAATTCATTGTCAAGGTTACATAAACACAAATCATGAATAATGAAAGTCGAAACCTGTATAAAATTAAAACCAGTTACACAAAAAGTGGACAAACATGTTTATTTAATTGCGAATAAACACTTTTTTAGTGTTGCCATTTGCCCCGGATCTATAATTTTTATAATCTGTATCCAAATAAAATTAACAAATTGGAATAATTATGTATGTAGTGAAATGTCAAGGCCAATCAAAACGCTGTCAACAATAACAATATTATCTCACATTATTATTTTTCAATTAAGAATAATGGCAGTTCACATTATCCAGTGTCATTCAGAAGGATTGATTGTTTTGTGAGCGTCTGAAGGCAAACTTATATTTTAAAGAAGAAAACAGCATGACCTCCTATATTTGACGTGATGCGTCACCTCTTACTAACTTTAGAGACACTTGTTACGATATGAGGTCCTTCAGACAGATGCGACGATAATTTTTCGTAAAATTCTTCTTCGACGTTCTATAAAAAGGGATTACCGGGAGCTCTTAATTATAATTAGATGATTTATAACGCGCACAGCAAAGGAGTGGAACTCTCTGCCTGCGTCTGTGTTTCCGAACGCATACAACACTAATCTCTTCAAAATTAGAGTGAACAGGCTTCTTCTGGGTAAGCTCGCTCCATCGTCGAATTTGTCTCTGTCATCTATGACCTAGACTAGAGTCAAGAGCAAATCAATATTAAATTTTAAAAAAAGAATGTATTATTATTTTTGTTAAATATTTTATCGCAAATGTTTCCGATCTCAGGCATATTATTAGCCTATCGCATTAGCCTTCCACAGACCTTCCCTATAACATTAAATTCCTCTTATATTTCACATCAAAGCTCGGCGGTTACCGAGCAGATTATCTCAGTCTATCCATAAAGCTCATGAACTATGAACTTTACTCTTTATCCGACAAAGTGCACAATGCAGGAAGACAGATTATGAATAGCAAATTAAGCCAATATTAGTATTTGTATTAATTTAATTTCTGTAGGTATATTATTATTCGTCTCAGTTACAAAACATCGGCTGTTGTCAAAGATATATCATTAGTTCTGTAGATACAGTAACAGAGGAAGACCAGAGTGAGGGTCCAGACTCCTCTGGACCTCTTCTCTGGCCCTCCTCTGTATAGTGAATTTGCACCATCTGAGATGGTGCTCGATGTCAAACTCTCCCAAATCGAAATTAATAGCTGTCCAGTAATCCGCATTGGACAGACAAACCTGAGTCATTACAGTAAAGAAATACAATAAAGGTACCAAAATGTGCAAAGAAGGAGTCAAAAAGGTTTTAGATCCAACGAAATAATTGCAATCTCTTTACTTGAATAGACCTCCCATAACATATTATTAAGAATATATTCATAGAACGACTTTATTAGATTCCAAGTCACGTGAGTACTTTGTCATTAGGAAACTTTATGCATAGAATACGAACATAGTCAACACGTTTGGTTTTTTTTAATAATTCAATTCAGTTAAAACCGTACAATAAATTAAAACAACTCTGTCTGCAAACAGTATGAAAATGTCCTCGAATGCCAACCGCAGATAATTTGAGGCACTTAAATATTGTTTAATGGTCATCTTCTGTCACCATTAGNGGTTTTTTTTAATAATTCAATTCAGTTAAAACCGTACAATAAATTAAAACAACTCTGTCTGCAAATAGTATGAAAATGTCCTCGAATGCCAACCGCAGATAATTTGAGGCACTTAAATATTGTTTAATGGTCATCTTCTGTCACCATTAAGTAATTTTTGACCTTTTTATTGCGGTTTACTAATGACAATAAACCACTTGTGTTCCTCATTAAACCGCAAGATTTTTGGACTTCATTCGTTTTTTACTCGAAGCAGTACTCGGACAAATATTTTGTCACAGGAATGAAAACCGGCCTTAATTAAATTGATACACCCTTAACTAAGGTACTCGTTTGGTGAGGAGTACATTTATATGCGAATTTCCAAGTTGCTACCAATTATTGACTACCCAAACATGGCTAACTGTTGGCACCTACTTACCTACNACTCGAAGCAGTACTCGGACAAATATTTTGTCACAGGAATGAAAACCGGCCTTAATTAAATTGATTGTAATTGACCCTTACATTTATATGCGAATTTCCAAGTTGCTACCAATTATTGACTACCCAAACATGGCTAACTGTTGGCACCTACTTACCTAATGTCCTTCTATAGACAAGTAATTACAAGATCCAAACCGCATCCGTTTGACCATATTTCGTAATTTAGATTTGCGTTTTTACTTTTTAGCGAGTCTGTGAGAAACCAGTGGCACCTTCCATTGTCCAAGGCTTTATGAAATGACACCCACCAGATTGCCCAACTGACTCCGCCATTGTTTTAACTTTACACGGTAATAAATAGACACGCCCTTGAATATATCTAAAAACATTGTAATTAAAATCGAGCGATATTTTGGTAGGAACATCAATACTGTGGGAATTTTTGTTACTTAACTTGAGATTCGAACTCTGTACCTTTTTATTCGGCCTCCTATAGATGGTGCAAACCTGCCGTATATGTAGATACTTTAATACATATACAAAATTTAACCTTTACTTGATCGACGACCGACTTCGCAAAGCTTTATTGCTCATCGGAGTTACGATGTATCATCTTTATTTACAAAGGGTAACGATGTAGGTAATTAGATTGCATCATGTTTTCACGGTACGAACATTAAGTTACACGCCCATGATAATTTCATGCTGGATTTGAAATACGATTCTAAGTTTTCAATTCAGATGTAATATGAAAATGACTTTATCATAAAAGGAATCATAGAAATAAGCAACGACAGGGGATTAGGAAATCCAATTATAAAAGACATGAATGTAAATGAAGTAGGAAATAAAGAAAAAAAGGAAGTAAATAAAGAACAACTTACGGCTCGAGATGAAATAAATTCTAAAGCACCTAAATATAAAGGCCGTGATTTGCTTAATAATGTTAATAATATCAGCCAATATGAGACGGCTAAAAATACATCAAAAGATAAAGCTAATGAACGTAATCGTGAGAACGGTACCCTACTTGAGCAAGCCGCATCGTTTGTGAGCATCGCAGAGAATATCAGCGTAAACTTACGTGTTGCAACAAAAGGTCTTCAATATTTTAAATCGGTACCGATCCCCTTAAAATTTGAGATGGAAACAGTTAAGATAAATTTTAAACAGACCATCTTAGACGATAGATATCCTTAAGTGTAATAGTTCTCGATGAGGTCGTTAGCAAAATCCTGTTATAGATCCTTTTAACTCAGCAGTTAAAATAGACATTAAGATTTTATTCACTCTAGAATACATTCATAGATACACTTCCGCTCAATACAAAATGTTAAATTAACCATTTCAGAAGCTACTTTAGATATCGCTACAACCTAATCAAAATTGAATCGTGTAAGTTTAATGTAAGCACTCAATGAAGAACATGAGTACATTCACACAGGTGAACAGATGCGTGGATTTATTGGATGATCTTTACCAGCGGCCGTCGGGTTCTGCGCCCGCGCCGTCATGTCTGACCTGACACGCCGCTCTAAAGGTTACATAGACCATTCTACAACACTGACGATGCATGCTTGTAACTTATTCAAAACTTCATGAAGCTCGTCTAATATTTAAATCAATATGTTCCAAGTTACATCCGTTATTACTCTTGCCTTCTGTTAACAGATTTCAAGTGTGTCCCAATTGTACTCGTCCTTTAAAATTTATGCTATCATAAAACCATGTTTGTGAGTATATAGTTTATTGCAGCGATTAATTACATTTAAAAGGCGTGTGTAAATTATATATTGAAATAGAAAACCGCAACTAATCAATTGACCCAATACCGGGGTCGATAAGTGGGTATGGTTTCATGCATTCTCATCGATTTGGACCAATCTTATGGCACGTTTAGATTTCCATTTACTTCTGCTTGCTAAAAATCATAAAGTGCATTATTAAAATATGTTAATTTAAAGTGGGCGTAATGGTATGGTGGCTTAGGCACGGCTTTGCGTTCCGTTACTCATGCAGTCATAAAATATTCCACATTTAACATTGCATCAATGATTGAGTTTGACTTTCAATGACATATTATTAAGAGCTTCGTGATCTTCAATAACTACCGACGTGACTCTGATGTCCCTTCTATAACCTTTCAATGTATAATGACTACTATATCTATTGATTTTATTATTGATATTGCACCGCTTTTATTTCTTAAAATTCTTATTAATAAATTTATTTATTTGTTGTTTCAGGTAATTGTCCAGTTTCATCACTAAATACATCAGACGGAGTATTTTGTACACTATCGTGAGAAGTTGTAAAGGCTTGCCTTAATTGGAATTCAATTAAGTCGTTTTATGTTCAGAGTGTTTAAATAGTCATTCCATTTAAAATATTTACTTAATAATCATCAACTTTACGGTACAAGTAATCTGTGCGTTGTTGTGAACACGCAATCATATTGCTTAAATCGTATTATAAGTAATGGTCAGAAGTTCACGATCTGGGTACTATGTGTTAATTTATTTTGCCAAGATGTGTAATTTTTGAACAAAGATATAAGGTGTTTTTAATTCGCGATGATGAATGTAACTTAAATGTGTGTTTATGTAACCCGAGTCAAGCATATCGAAACATATCTTGATAAACATGGCATTTTATCTGAAAATAAGCATGAAAACGCCTCAAACGATTATTACTAAATCTTGTTAACTGCTTCTCAATATAAATTACCCACAAGCTAAGTGAATTCTCCTGTAAAGCGCTAAATTATAAGATTCTCGATCATGGCCCGCAAAGTGTTGCAAGTTTTGGTACTTACACAAATTGCCGGCCACGAATTAAGGTTCAGAGTCATGAGGTGTAATTAAGGGGTAGGTCCACTGGAGATTCATCACTTGACCGCCTTCGAACATTTCGTCACAGCAACGTTATGAAATTATATTATTAAGGAAAACTGTTTTACGATTCTCAATAAATGTTTTAAATGGTCAAAGTTCGTGAGGTTTGCCTTGAAAACGATTGATATAGGACTATATGACGTAAATTGTGATAATTTACACAGAAGGAAGCCACTTAAGTTGAAATTTATTTTATTATACTTGAAGAATATACCGGAGGCTTATTTTTAGTTCGAAAACTACTACAGTGGAAACTCATTACCGGCAACGAAAGATAAAAGGCATTTACGTAATACCTATGCAAATGTACTTATGTAACTTTTACTTGCTTCTCGTACTTAGGTACAAGCATTTGCATTTCTTTCAATTGGTTTTAACTGTCACTTTGAAGGCGGCAACATTACTGAGGTTTCAACTTATGGGAGATTTAGAAAGGGTTAGCCTATCCTAGTAAAAGGATGATGACTAAATTAAATATAAAAATATTAGCTTTTGCCGGCGTCTTCGTCCGCGTGGAATAGTTACTTCGGGCAGCCATGTTTATTTTGCAGATAATTTAAAAAAAAAACGCTTGAACATACGCTTTATATTATTTTCTCTAGGGATATGTAAAGCATGTCTACGCCGACAAGCCAGAAACAATGAGCACTTACAAGTCAAGATTCGACGCGTCATTGCTGAAATACAGCCCGATTTTCTGAAAAGAGTTTGTGAAAATTGGACATCCAAATTACGTCACGTATGCACGAGCCGCGCTGGCCCGCGCTGCCCGAAATTATACTCAAACATTAATGTCATAAAATCATCTCTCAAATAAAGCCAATTCATGCATATTATAAACATTTTTCTGTTCTTTATTTAAGTTCTCCGCCTCTAAAAAAACGCCCATTAGTACCCCTTCAAGTAGTATTTATTTCAAGCCGATATCATCGCAACCCGTATAAAGACATTTACGTTAACCGCCGTCATAGATTCCCATCTCCAAGAGTTAAGGGGAACCTATTAGTCCACGATGGGGTCATGTCAAAGCCCCACTTCCTAGTCTTATGCAGCCCATTCACAATTACAAACGCAGACCTATTCTGACTCACAGGATTCCCACGTTTGATTTAGAATAAAATTTAATACTATTGTAGAACTTTGTCAGTAATTAATAATGTAATTGTTAAACCGTGAACATGATAATTTACGCAACTGTGCGTCTGAGCAACAAGCTAGAACAACGGCTCGTAAACAATAACAAATTGTTGAAAACATTGTGACTGAGCATTTGTTACGGATTCTTTACGTGTGCGGAATACGGGTTTCGAAGTCTTTGAAAAGTTTTGTCGACTCGAGATTTATGAACGCAAGCCTTAACTTCATTCATTACTAATTTTCGGTCATTTAGAACTCTTTGTTTTTCAACGAGTCGATAATTAAGGCTAATTGGCACTTCAGTTATAACTTGAAACTATTATATCGTATTCGTAGGCTGTATTATTTAAACTTTTAAAATGTTGTCCTATCATTCATCACTTTCGCTTTTGTTTTTATCTGCAATAATTCGTCCAAATAACAGAATCCTCTTTATCTGATTGAATTTTGAATAAGCATGAAATAAAACGGCACCATTCGCAATAGGCCAAATATCGGGCCCTTCACAAGCTGACATTCAAGTTCCAAGTGCCTCGTGACGA
The DNA here is from genome assembly GCA_002192655.3 of Mamestra configurata. NCBI lineage: Eukaryota > Metazoa > Arthropoda > Insecta > Lepidoptera > Noctuidae > Mamestra > Mamestra configurata. The sequence continues at coordinate 394 of NDFZ01001518.1, read as the reverse complement.
TAGGAATATATTCATCTGCATGAGACATCTTTGGATCCTTTACAAATACTTTAATGAAGAATGCTTAGCCTAAAAATTGGTATGCGAAGACGAGGACTGGTATCTATTTGTATATTATCACCAGACTTTAATCTGGGTAAGGTATGCGTGTGCTATTGTAGACACGTAACGGCAACTCGTTTAAAGGCGGACAGACAAAAAAAAAAGATATTTTTCTAGCGTTGTATAATTTCTATGAAAACGTGTTTTTTTGCTCTGTCGCGTAGTGTTTCCAAACTGCATTGTCCCACTGGGCAAAGGTATCCCCATAGCTTTGTATATTTATTATCATAGTTTAATCTGTCTAGAGATTGCATGTATCATTGTAAATACGTAACAGCACCATTCAAGCACG
>NDFZ01001517.1:0-14097 GCA_002192655.3 Mamestra configurata | reverse complement strand
CGTACTTTTTTGCGTTGGCGGTGTGATATTCAAAACGAGCAGTCAGTTGTTTGTTATAACAAAATTTGGTACTTTAAAAGTCTTTATTTAAATATAACATTAAATAATAATAATTTTTGACTGAACAATTGGATAAAAAAAAACTTATTTAAACAGAAGTAAAATAAAAGGGTACGTAGGTATTAGAACAATTAGGTATAATTAAAAAAATATTTGAGCTAACCTAAAATTACTAATAATACTATACTACTAATAGTAATCTACTCAACTTTAACTAATTACAATTCCCAATCATCCTTTCAGTTCCAATCTACTCGATTCAGCCTACAATACTCGCAAAACACAAATTACAAACTGAAAACTGAACAGACTACTCGATTCGAACCGAATAAAAATAGTGTCGTAATAACAGGGCAGTATGCTGGGAACAAATTCAATAAAGTTTAAGAAAAATTTTGCAGCTTTTCGCTGTAAGAGTACTGTATTCTAAAGGACCAGCGACCGCGCTGTGACTATGCCGGGAGCGAGCGCGGGTGCGGGCGCGGTTTGAAAGCCCATTTTAAAATACATTAAAAAGTGCTTAGAAAGTGTTCAAATTCATGTTTAATATCATCTCAGCGACAATCAATGTCAATAACTTGTCAAAATGGAGGGAAATTAATTACGTTTTTCACAGCTTGCGACTGCGATTGCTCTTTAAAACTACTAGAATACTGGAATTGCTCCTCAAATATGTGGTCACAAAGCATCGCGAGTTATAGTAGAGTGTAGTTGAGCATCGCTCGCTACAGAGGCCATTCCGTCTCGAGGCGGCCACTATTAGTATTTCATATTATAATTTCTCGATATATATGAAAAAACTATTTTGTATAGGAACAAAAAATCCTATCCAAATTCAGTAGTTTCTAATATATCCGTGTCTTATTCAGAAAAAANCGGGTGCGGGCGCGGTTTGAAAGCCCATTTTAAAATACATTAAAAAGTGCTTAGAAAGTGTTCAAATTCATGTTTAATATCATCTCAGCGACAATCAATGTCAATAACTTGTCAAAATGGAGGGAAATTAATTACGTTTTTCACAGCTTGCGACTGCGATTGCTCTTTAAAACTACTAGAATACTGGAATTGCTCCTCAAATATGTGGTCACAAAGCATCGCGAGTTATAGTAGAGTGTAGTTGAGCATCGCTCGCTACAGAGGCCATTCCGTCTCGAGGCGGCCACTATTAGTATTTCATATTATAATTTCTCGATATATATGAAAAAACTATTTTGTATAGGAACAAAAAATCCTATCCAAATTCAGTAGTTTCTAATATATCCGTGTCTTATTCAGAAAAAAATAGTTAACAATTTCACGCGATTTTTACAATCTTACGGCGTTTGTCATTTTCCGGTGACATACATAAACAAAAATGGACGTTCCATGTGGCCGATACTTCGTGCTTGTCTTAGCACCCGCGCCGGCTTATCACCCTGGCCCCGGTCTAACGTACTACAGAACAAATTGTGAAGGCGACGGCGGCACGCGATTATTACATAACACTGTGTTTATTTATTTATCTTAAGTTTGTGCTTTTCACTTCTTTTTGGCAAAAAGGCATTCGAATATTTCGTTTTGTTTATTATTTCATGACAGAGACCAAACAAATAAACAATAAATTAAGTACTATAGGTTATTTCGCTTATTCCAAAGTCAACTTACGCTACAATCGTAAGTTGACAAAGAAATTATTGTATCATGGGTAATAAGTACTGTAATAATAATACTCCACTATTTGAATTTAGAAGAAGTAATTTAATCGACAGCTGATAGCGGACTGTTTGTATGGAATGATATAAAGTAGTACATTATAGAAATATATCCAACTAGCTTTTCTTCCCTCTAAAACCTATAACAGTCTCCAGGTTCCCATCTATCTCTGTACACAATTCATCAAAACGCTTTAGTTATTAACAGCTTGGAACAAATATACTCACTTACTTTCGTATTTATAATATTAAGTCAGGCTAACTGTAATATCTAAATGTTAAAATTATATCATTAGTCGAGGTTCTAGCAGGCCATATGTAGGAAATGGCGCGGCGACCTTGATAGGTTCAGTATAAACTAGCAGAAATACGCGTGGGCTCGCGAAAATTGAAAGTAAGAATTTCTTTCAATTTTCGCGAGCCCACGCGTCTTTGGATGGAGGAAATTCATATGGAGGGGGATAGCACTGACTAGTGAAAAAAAACAAATAAACTATTCAAATCCGGTACCTAGCACAAGAGCCCGGAACCCTCGCAAAATTTTTATTTTCTTTTTTTTCCGGGGGAAAACCTTCAAAAGGCGTCTGGACTTTTGGGAAAATAGACCAGGGAGTGTGGGATTTTTACCTCATCACATTGAACGGCCCCGGGCCCCGTTGCCTCTTAAAAGACCACTCCGAAAGCCCTCTGTGCAAATCCTGTTATGGCACATCCTATCACTCTCGCAAAACCTACTGCGTTTTAGTGTTTCCAAAGGCTTTTCAGAACAAATTAAACGCAACCCACAAGTAGCGGTAACTCTTCATCTACCCTCGGTATTGTTGCCGCAGTGACGAGAGCCTCTTCAAAGTTACCTCGCTCTCAAACTGTCAATGCGCCATGATTAATTAATTGCAACGACAGAAACGTGTTGTTTCGACAAACTATTGTTTTATAATTAAGAGTTGAAGAGCAGGAACAGTTGAAGTTAATGGTGATAGCTTTTTTTTTTAAGGATGGGAAATCATCAAATGACTTCTTCCGCTCTGGATGGAGCGGGAGGGCGTGTCAGACTCTTACTGACTAAAACCCGTCCGTGTTCCTTCTGAAGCCCTTTACGTTCCAGGGCCGCGGTGACTCTTTCGAACAAATTCCGCGACCCTGGCAGACTCTTGCCCTTCCAGGCCCCGTCTCCTATGCCGACAATGGTGATAGCTTACGACCGGTTTCTGGAAAAATACTATTGCCGCGTCACAATTAAATTAAATGATGATATCCGCAAGAGAACCAAGGTTACCGACATAGCCCGAAGGATCGCCTACTGAAGTGGCAGTGGGCAGGGCACATGGCTCGCAGAACAGATGGTCGATAGGGCCGAAAAGTTCTGGAGTGGCGACCGCGTACTGGAAAACGTAGCGTTGGAAGGTCTCCCACAAGGTGGACCGATGACCTGGTGAGAGCGCGTGATTTTCTTTCCATCAGGTGAGATTGTGATCAAACGGGAGCATATGAGCCTATCAATAAACACACACAAGTCAAGTGTGGTCACAAATAACCTAATCACAGATGAACCGTACCAATCACATCAGTGACGCAATTTAACGATTAAGTTCATTTCAGAAACATTGCCTTTTAAATTCACTAGTTCGATTTTTTTAATAGATGATTTCCTCTTATTGAGTTTCTCAAACAATTGTATTGCTTGAACTAAACGTTTCTTTTGTTTTTCACTCTTAAAGAGTGTATTTTGTATAGTCAGAAGCCAGATCATCCATCCTTGTCAGACACCAGTCTTGACAAGGAGTACCGTGTTACCCAGTTAATGGGTTGTGGAGGTCTGGTAGGCAGCCGCTCCACGTAATATACTGGTATTCAGCTGAATCCGGTTTGACTGGAAGCCGACCCCAATATGGTTAGGAAAAGGCTAGGTAGATGATGAGTCTTAAAGAGTGTATTTACAATGGGTACATTACATCAGAAAAGAGATTATTTCCACAAGGATAAGTGAGTCAAAATAGAGGTTAAGTTAATAAAATAATTACTTTGCAAAACCAACTCAGAGTATCAAGCCTGCTTCCAAGAGCCTAGCTAATTAGTTTGCCTGAAAATTATCAAAGATCGACAGACTTGGAAAGTGCCTACCTGAAACTTGCTTTGATGAACCGATGAATTCATGAACTAAGCTTGTATAGTAGGGAACTTAGGTTCTACATTACCTAGAAATTCTGCTTTAGNGACAGACTTGGAAAGTGCCTACCTGAAACTTGCTTTGATGAACCGATGAATTCATGAACTAAGCTCCAGCACTAACTAGGTACTGCCTCGGATTAAGTTCATTGTAGGTTCCAATAAGATGTAGGTCAGCGCAGCAAAAGTTTTCAATATCTGATTTAAAATCTGTGTTTTCTTACACAAGCTTTCGATATTCAGTGACAGCGAAGTAAAATAAAATGAAATCGTTTTTTTCATTTCACGCATCATATACATATTTCTTTTTGTTTTTTTGAACTTTGCCCCACACTAGGAATGTTTCCTGTATCGTGGGTGCGATTACAAACATGAATTTAAATCTGAAATTGAAAACTTTTGCTGCGCTGTCAATTTTAGATTTTAGGTCTGTGTTTTCTTGCACAAGTTTCAGAAATTCAGTGAAGTAAAATAAAATGAAAACGTAGGAGCTCCCTTACCTTCTATATTTTGATATCAATCGTTTTTTTTTCAATTCACGCATCATATTATGTACAAATTTCGTTTTTTTTTTTAACTTTGCCCCGCACATGGATTTTTTCCTGTATCGTGGGTGCGTTTACAACCATACAAAGTCACATACACAAGCAGTCAGACCTCAGTCAGTAGGCCATACAAATATTTTTTCCGTGTGGGAATCGAACCCGCGACACGCAGCGCAGCAGTCAATCGCTCAACCACTGCACCAATCGTGCCGTCAAATTGCTAGGTACTTATAGTCACCTAAACGCCGAAACCCCGCCTGCATCATTAACGGCAGGTGGGTTTCCAGGGTCGCGGGCGCTCAGAGTGGGGAGTCTGTCCGCCAACCCAGTGATCCTAGGAAAGGCGGTGGCNCGAAACCCCGCCTGCATCATTAACGGCAGGTGGGTCTCCAGGGTCGCGGGCGCTCAGAGTGGGGAGTCTGTCCGCCAACCCAGTGATCCTAGGAAAGGCGGTGGCGCAGTGATCACGTGCTGCCGTGCACAGCGAGGCTAAGGGGAGACCCCTTTACGGTCTCCCCAGGGATGTGCCCTAACAGGCGTTGCACAGAGGGGGTTCCGGAGTGGTCTTTTAAGAGGTAACGGAGCCCCTTCTATGTGCGGATGGTGATCACCGGGGTGGTTTTAGTGAGGTAAAAATCCCACACTCCCTGGTCTTTACCCCAAAAGTCCAGGCGCCTTTTGAAAGTTTCCCCCCGAAAACAAAAAAAAAAANTGTGCGGATGGTGATCACCGGGGTGGTTTTAGTGAGGTAAAAATCCCACACTCCCTGGTCTTTACCCCAAAATTCCAGGCGCCTTTTGAAAGTTTCCCCCCGAAAACAAAAAAAAAAGAAGGTACTTATAGTCAACAGCAAATCAGTGTTATCTATTTGAATATCCATTTTATTCATTTGTATTGCCTTCCAATCCACTGTAATCAGTACCGTACGTGTTTTAATTAGGGCTTAAGGACAAATGTACCCCTGCCCTACATACACCCCTAGAAATCTGCCCAAACGTGTTCACTTCACTAATTAAAACAAAGTTTTCTGTCTTACTCCAGTTGATTAATCAAGAGTACTCTAGAATCCGTCTGTAAATTATCAAACGTGATTCCAACGATGCCTCTTGCTTAATGTGGCACAAATTAATTGGTTTGTGCGTCACCAACTCATTACGTCATTAGGTTTGTGCACCGCAACCAATTAGGGAGAGTGGTTGAGGGAGCATGACAGCTACAGATGACAAATAATCTGGGATTTGGAGGTTTTGTGTCGTCGTCATCAGAATCGTAATATTAGTATGCAACTAAGGGTTATTTTTGTGTGGCAATAATTATCAGAGGAATCTTTTCAAAGCTTGTTATAAGTTCAAAAGTAGTGAGTGGAGGGATTTTTCAGTCAAGGCACTTCTACTTAACTTTAACATAACGAAACAATTGAATTGTTGTTATATATTGATTTTATTTACCTATTTAAACTAAAACTATTTCTAATATAAGCTAGTAACATGTGGAAACGTAGTGGATTGGACATTTACTTATAGCATACGGTGAATCTAGATATAATAATACGAGTCTCTCTCTATCACTCAAAGGTTTGCTGGTAGAAAACTCATTTTTGAGTTAAGCTCGCCTTTGTATGTACATGAACTAATTAATATAAGCTGTTATGGTGTACAATAAAGAATTAAAGAATTGTTTGTTTTCCCAAATAAAATAAAATTATTCAACGTACGACAAAGAACATAATGAAAGCAAAGTATAAGACAAAAACCAAAGTCATGACTTTTCAAATTTTTATAAAAACTTCATTTTATTGCTGAAAAGTACTTTTCATATCTAACTGAAAAAGCTTTCTTATTTTTTTATAGCAGCGACGAATTTTGTATGATTGGATAGATGTATAAAAAATGTCACGAAGATTTGTGAGCATCCCTCATCTTTAGGGCAAACCCACCCACAATGTACCTTCTCCATTCATTTGAATATTTATTGAAGAATTTCCATCTAGCTGATACAGTCACGTGATTGGACAGAAGATTGGAACGTTGGAGCGTCTCGTTTGTCTTGTGCTGTACGTTGAGTTGTGGGTTCTATTCTCAGGTTGGGTAATGTGTTATCGGGCTTTACCATCACATCTTTTTCTATGGAGATGATCTTTAGTTAACTCTGCTTGAAAATTATAACATCAAGACGTTCACCGAGGTATTAAAAAGAGGTGTATGTCTAGCCCAAAGGCTGACTCCAGGCCGTTACTGAAATATTGCAGACAGAAAAATACAATAACATTTTGCCTGACTGGCGCAGCTTATCGAAGATATATACTTGGAGCTTGTGTTAGATTGAATCCGAATTCGGTAAAAGGGTAAAATGTATATTTATTACAAAACGCTAAACTTCGTTAGACATGTTAAGTCAGATTGGCATCAATATCGAGAGGACACGGCAAGGCATACGCTGGCAGAGTGTGCAGCTTGGGAGGAGCCGCGCCGTGCCCTCATCTCTGTTGTTGGCGGTGACCTCTCGCTGCCGGCCGTAGTCCATGCTATGATCGGCGGTGAGGAGTCCTGGGACGCGGTGGTCTCCTTCTGCGAGACAGTTATCGCGCAGAAGGAGGCTGCGGAACGGGAGAGGGAGATCACAACCGCTCTCCCTGCCCACAGCAGGCGCATCGGGCGTCGGAGGAGGGCATACGCTGCACTCTTCCGGCCCCCCTAACTGGGTCCAGGGGCGGCGGACTTGGGGATGTCCGTCGCCCCCCATTCATCCGGACCCGAGGTGGCGGCGCGTGGTGTTCCCGTGCGCCCCTCTTTGACGTAGCGAGGGGAGTTAAACACCTCACTCCCCTCGCCGACGCGAGGTGGCCCGCAAAGGCGGGCCGGCACCAGCCGGGGATTGCGGAAGTCGCATACGTTCCCGCGATCCCCGGCGTAGGTGGAAGATGGAACACCGGGGTGGTTTTAGTCAGTAAGAGTCTGACAGACCCCTCCACCCGCCCCAGGGTGGAGGATTTCCATGAGGATTTCCCCCCGAGATCAAAAAATAAAAAACAAGATTGGCATCAATAAAGTAGAACTATAGAAGAGGTTGTCAATACAAACAAAAAATGTTTATTTGGGACACCAACAACAACATCAACCAACAACATCAACAACAACTACAACTACAACAAATACAACACAACAACAACAACATCAACAATAATCAACAACATTAATTTCAACTTAATTCTCGCTAGACAAGGCAGTCACAACCCATCTAGTAGTACCAGGATGGCAAATCCGTCCTGCTTGGGACTTAAACACCGCTGGTGAAGTGTACGTAACTACCAGTTGTAGGTAGCTACGAACATTTCGCACCTCTGCCTACCCAGGGAATGCAAGCATAATGTTATGTAAATCGGAACGTTTACCGATCCGTGTACCATGAATGTAGCTGCTAATTAAATTATGACGAAGACTACCAGAGTATATGATAATAATGACTGTTTGCACGATCGGTGTGCGCTCGGCTTTATCCCCTGAGTTATAGTTGACAGGGTATTAATATAACGCACATTTCGGGTTATTGCGCACTAGGGTTGTAAGGGAACCTCGCCTCTGCAGCAAGAAATCTTACTGCCGCTTCCGCAACCTGCATTCGGCTTTGCAAGTTTTTTACGTAGATCTATTAAAGGAAATGTAAAGGATCACATATTGTTTTTGTCTTTTTACTGTTCTTGTAATTTAGAATGTCAATGTAGATGACCAATGACCGCTAAGTATTGCAAATTGGAGCCTACCATAGTTTTATTTAAAAACTTAACGAAACGTATGAAAGACAAACATGACGTTTCAGCTACTGTTGGTAACTAATTTGACAGTTGGTCAAAGGTCATGTTATTGAAACCGGCCGTAAGTCACCGGCTAAAAGGTGTGGTCGATCGATTTTCCTTTAACAGATGTGTGAGTTTAAGGATCTTATTAATCAGGTGGCGTTCCGTAGTTTCTGCCTGGGGTAGGCAGAAACTAGGCGTGAGAGAAAGTTGTGACTTTATTCGTACAGTGTATGTACTGACGCCAGCATATCAAGCTACTACAATCTGTCAAATTTCTTTAATAGATTTTCAACTTTATCGCTAGACTATTAGGTTCAAGGTTGATTGGGAAAATTTGACAGTTTCGGGTTGCCTGATGGGCTGGCATAGACGTCTAAAATGTTAAGTTCTTTTTTTAAATTTTCTACCACCTTTAAGATGGCCTCCGTTACTGACATCCCTAGTATAGACCAACAATCATGTTTGTACTAAGGTAGCGACAGTATTAATGAATTCTTGAGGTAAATGTGCGGATAGTAACTTCGGAATCAATCCCGAGATTGAGATTTGGGAAAGGTAGGGTCGTAAGTAGTAATAGCGAACCCGCAACGTATTTGTCGTCTTTCACGTAAAGTTTGGTCAACGGATAATATGTGTGACACACCTGGCCTGTTTCAATATTTATAGATAAGTGTGAATTGAGCAAATGAGCATGTCCCTTCTAAATTCATAGATCCTTTAATTTAAGTAAAAATGTAACATGTACAGACACAACATTTAGGGCCAGTTTCTGAGTTGAGATCGTGTCATTTTAATGACAAATTTTGACATGTTTTCAGGCTGGAGTTGACAGTTGATTAGCACTCAACTTCGAATACTTTATTTATTTATTTAATAAGGCACACCAACAGCTTAATTTAAATCATAGAGGTTATGGCATCGAGGGTCCTGTGTAAATAAGCCACTTACAGGCATGCAATACTTAAATGCTGCATACAATATTTTAATAACCTGGAAAACCCCATCAAAATTGTTTTTATATTCCCCCTGCGAGATCGATTTACCTCGTTTGATGGTACATTACCAACATTGTACAAGGGATTGCTTTAAAAAGTCTTCCAGCCTAAAAAGTACCTTAAGCTAGATATTCGTATCAACGTAGTTACCGGGTAACCTTTACCATCACAGTCTGACCTTTTCGTTTAAAGCTCGTGCTGAATATTTTTAAAGCTACAAACGTTTATATCTTCACTCTTTCAGCTTCCCTTTGTAGCTCACTCTTTTTGTGCTCCAGAAATGTAAAAACTGTTTAGTAAAGGCTCGGGTATAATTTATAACAACAACTAGGGTTGCCATGTTGTCGGGATTTGTGCGGATTGTTCAAATGTTTCAGGTGATGTACAGTTTTTCAACCGCAAACAGTGTCCCTATAAATAAATTTAGAAAGTGGGGCTACAACCTTTTTTGTGTCACGCTCCGGCCAATTTAGATCCTTGTTTCAGGCTTGTTTTTGAACGGATAAATAGAAATCTAGATAGAATTTCGACGTTTAAAATGTTTCAGTGTTGTGTTTGTGGGTTGTACCTAATTGATTATGTGTTTGTTTTTAATCAATAAGTAAGTATGTATTTCTGACAGCTGATTATTTTTTTTAAAGAAATGATTTGATCTATATTACATATTTCAAAAAAAAAACACAGGCAATAATGTTTCAAAACTTTAATAATATCTACTGGTTTTTTTTTTTTTTTCTTTTACATTCGACATATAATCCGACCACCTGTAAATCCCGAAAAGAACTTTTTATGCGAAAAAAAGGCCGCGACTCAGCCCGAAAAGTTCGGCCTTTCAGTACATACCCAATTTGGCTGATGGGTGTCCCTTTGACCGGGCCGTAAGTCCTCAATAAGGGATGGTCGGGTGAAGGGTCCCACTATCGGGTTCCGTATCGCTGACGTAGCAAAACGTTACGAGTTTGGTCGAATGGTAAGCCACCACTCAGAAAAACAAATTGTGATCAAATGACTGGTAAACATGCTCTCTGCCAGTATTTGATATTAAATTGGAGACGTGTTTTTAAAGGTAAGTTTTATACTCTTTTTATTATTCTACTGTCCATCAGAATTATTGGTTTGGGTGCTATTTATACAGGTAAGGTTATTTTTACCGACCCCCAAGGAGGACGGTAATGGTTTTGAGTGATTGTATACTACATATTTTACGATTTTACTGTGTTCGGCGTTTTTTTTTTTATAATGCGCCAAACCTACCGAATGCGAAAAAATATTCAGGCCATTAACAATCACAAAAAAGTTCTTAAATTGCAATAAAAGGGGAGAAAATTGTCTAATCAGTAAAATTAATGACACAGGCTTAATTTTTCTGAACTTTTAAAAATGAAAATTTCGAACCACAAATGGAAGGAGTCTCAGTCCCTTTATAATTAGACGTCATAAAAGAGCCAAAGTTTGATTTACGAATAAAAATATCACCCAGGGACTTGGTTCGGTTAGATTTTAGGAGATAAAAAGATCTGAATCTGAATTGATTTCGTAAAAGTAAGGAATAAGGAGCTTTATTCAAAATGAAAGTGAATCTGATTTTTATTTTGAATAAATATATTTAAGCTTTAGTAAATTGCAGATAATAAATGGATCTGCTTGGAATTGACTATGGCATTATAGTTGATTAAAGATTGAGAAGATAATACAGCTGTATTTTGTGAAAATACTTTTAATAAAAGCAGACTGTAGATGGCTAATCTGTGTAACAAAAGTGGGAACGATTTTTTTTGCAGAAAATCATGACTAAAATCGAAACAGATTTTTTTTTTAAATTTTATTTTTTGCGTTTCTGCATCATTAGAAGATATATAAGACGCTTAGTTGACACTTCGCGTGACCCAAGGGCTGGCTTTTACCTTGGTCAAAGAATAAGCATTGCCATACAACGTGGCAATGCCGCCAGTCTTTTGGGTACACTTCGAGTCGATAGCGATGCGGATGAATTTTTTGACGCCATATTTTAGGGTTAATTTAGTTAGGGAGTTTTTATTTTTATTTTTAGTGTATATAGTTAGTTAAGTATTAATAAAAACAGGTGTAAATATCTATGTTAATAAAAAAGACCGAATAGTACTTAGGTACGTATGTGATTCATAACATTTTTCCAAAACCATTTATAAAACGCGTCATAGAACATTAGTGATATGATTTTAAATCAGTGTACAGAATGATTGATTTTTACCGGCCGCCGGCACTTTATTTATGAGTCAGTTATCGTTCAAGAGCGGGCCCTGGGCGCTGGGCACTTCTCAAGGTGGCGGCTATTTTTATATGCGGACACACGTGCCCTGCCAGATGCAATACAACTCATATACAGCTTTGTATGAAGTATTTACGGTTGTATCAACACTCGGTATATTTTACGCAAATACAAAAATATGATTATTTCATATGGCAGGCAATGTCCGCCAGTGTGTTTTTATACACTTTGTTTTTGGTATTCAAAAATATGCACCACAGTTTTGATACTATCCAGTTGCGCAAATACAGCTGGTTTTTGGGCAAGTTTGAAGTATAACTTTACCGTCATCATGTATGTTTCAATCAAAAGACGTTCACAGCTATCCACGGGCCTCCCCTGAGGCTGCGTTTCCACCAGAGATGCGCGAGGATGCGTAGCGAGGGATGTGTATGATAAGAACCAATATAACGCTTCATTTACTTCACTGCTAAACCGGAGGTCGTGGGTTCGATTCCCACCCAGGACAAATCTTTGTGTGATGAGCATGATCATTTGTTCTGTGTCTGGGCGTAATTTGTCTATAATATGTATGTATTTAGTAATATATAATATATCAGTTGTCTGGTTGCCATAGCACAGGCTCTGCCTAGTTTGGGATCGGATGACCGTGTGTGAGTTGTCCCAAGATATTATATTATATTATTATTTATCTAGCGCTGAGCGAGGCTAGGTAAATGAAGCGATTCTATTGGTTCTTAACATGCACATCCCTCGCTACGCATCCTCGCACATCTCTGGTGGAAACGCAGCCTAAGTGTCGCCAAATAAACCGCACCTGGTGTTCTCGTATTCAGCAAACTCTCGCAACTTTAACCTCATCATGATTCCATTATGAAAAAGGAATGTACCTACTATGTATGCATCTTGTGTAGCTTCGTCTCTTTCCCATATTTGTCATGATGGTCTGGACGTCATAGTAGGGCCATCTAGAACCATTTGGCCCCTTTGGCCATCTGTTCTGCTATCAATGTACCCAGCCTGCCTACTGCCTAAAATACAAAAGTCAGATAAACATTATACTCACTTCTGCCTAGAATTCGAGATTTATAATCAATTTCTGTTTTTAAAAATGAGTTAAAGAGCACTACCTTTCCTCTCAACTGTGATAGTTATACATATGTATGTATATTATAAATACATATATATTTATATTATATATCTATATAAGTATAGTATTTGGCATTTATTTTATACTTTTCTTCTCTTGTTCTTACACACTATTATCTTATCATTTCTCCTTTCGTAGGTCTGCTGGAAGAAATTTCGTTAGAAATAAGCAGTTCCTTTTTAGTCATAATTATAATGTTATTTATTACTATATTTCTGTGTGTACATGAATAATAAAATAAAAAAAATATGACATAAAGGAATACCTAATAGAACAGTAGGTACATCGTACCTAAGATATTACTACCCTACATTTTCGACATAGCAAAGGTAATTCATATTAAATCTAAAACTATTCAGGTTGCGTATAAAGCAGACGTCGGATTTACCTAAACACGGATAATTTAATGGAAGCTGAATATTGAAGCATAAATTTAACTGAAAACGCAGACATCTAGTCTTTGTCGGGGCTTGTTATTAGTTCTGACTTACTTGAAGGCTCTGCGCTGTACTAATTTATACCTGTAGATACGAATCTACTATATAATTATTTGCATATTAAATTAAATGGTTTGAGATTATTGAGGTAAAATCTTCTTAAAGGCAAAGTGCCTTCCGATTGAAAGATTTTTGTGACCACTACGAATTTCCATTTAAATCATGTAGCCTTTTTGCTTGTAACCTTTTGCATAGGTACTTATAATTAAACAAAAATATCCTATTTCCTACTTAATATTATAAACGCGAAAGTTTGTAAGTATGGATTAATGGATGTTTGTTACTCTTTCACGTCAGAACGGCTGAACGGATCTTGATAAAATTTGGCACAAAGGTAGATTATAGTCTGGAATAGCACATGGGATACTTTTCATCCCGGGAGTATGTTCCAAAGGGATAATTATCGACATTAAAACGGGCGGAGCCGGGGGCGGTAGCTAGTGTTCAATAAAGTAGGATACAATGAAGTGATAATGCAAGGATTCTAATGATGTAGACATCATTACATGCGGTTTCGGCGTTTAGGAGTTATGGAAAAACAAAGAAACTCACACACAATAGAAGCAACACTCCTTTATTTGGTCAGTCTTGTAAAAGAGGAACTGGAAACACACGCCTCGTATACCCACAAGCACCTTACGAATATGTACGCAAGCTATCTACAGCTACCTTCATTTAGTATGTAATATGAAGTATGTTGATTTTCCGACATATGGAAGATGGCGGCATGATGACGTCACGCGGAGCGTCGGATGCGCTCATTCGAATGTAACGTGACCTTAGGAGATGTACTCGTAGCAGTGAAAATTTAACGTCGAATAAGTTGAGAGGAAATTGAATTGCATTTATTTTAAAATACTTACTTTATGTTTTTGTCTGAAGGTGGTAATTAGGGATTGCAATTGCTGGATCCAGCATACAGCAATCCAGCTGGATCCAGCGCCTTTTT